>OY796881.1:42901601-43154101 GCA_963680785.1 Diplosoma virens | reverse complement strand
AGGTTAAAAACCACTGTGCTACAGTTTTTGTTAGGATTGTTTTGTTTTATTTCATGCCTTATTAATTTTGACCAGTACTTCGAACTCTATAGAGTTTTATTTGAGTTTGAGCTTTATTCTCTGGTGTAAAAATCAAAAACTCCATTAAGCCTATCTGCACAATAACTTAAACTTCTTTAAAAAAATTGTAGACTACCACGAAGAGAAGCATAAAATAAAAGAAACATGAAATTGGTTGTCATTAGCAACTAAAACAAATTAAAGCTTTTGGCTCCTCTAAAATCGACTTTGTTTTAAGCGATATTAAAATTGTGTATTTGAACTATCAGAAATAAAATCCTAATATTTTTTATTCTCTTCTCAAAACACATTAATTAATGAACTCAAATTCGATCATATATTTTTTGCATTGAAGCTCAAGTTCGCGTCCCGCACACGGTCGGGCCTCCCCGAGCGAGTTCACCGATTTTTATTTTTCGTGTTCAAGTTCGAATTCGACAAAAAAAAAGACCGAGTTCTTCGAGTTCGATTTTGCGCTCTGCTTTTAACATAACCCATAAGCGCCTTTTTTGCTTTTTAAATTATAGAAAAAAAGGTTTTATAGTGTGACTAAAAACTTGTGCGGCCCGCCACTCAGGTGGAACTAACAAAGCGGTATGCGACGACCAATAGGTTCGTCACCTCTGTACTAGACCAGGGTGGTCCAACTTCTGCACTCTTGTGGGCCACTCTTGAAAATTATTCGAGTTTGCGGTCCTCAGCCGGCTAAAAACACCTATTTTTGTCCCAAAATCAGAGTTCTCTAAAAAAAAAAAAAAAAAGGTGTTCACTTGGAATCGGTCTGCGAAATTCCTATTTTCGTCCCAAAATCAGGGTGTTCTCTAAAAAAAAAAAAAGGTCTTCAACTGGAATCGATCTCTAAAATTCCTATTTTCGTCCCAAAATCAGGGTGTTCTCTAAAAAAAAAAAAGGTCTTCAACTCGAATCGATTTCTAAAATTCCTATTTTGGTCCCAAAATCAGGGTGTTCTCTAAAAAAAAAAGGTCTTCAACTGGAATCGGTCTGCAAAATTCCTATTTTCGTCCCAAAATCAGGGTGTTCTCTAAAAAAAAAAAAAGGGGGGGGGTCTTCAACTGGAATCGATCTTTGAAATTCCTATTTTGGTCCCAAAATCAGGGTGTTCTCTAAAAAAAAAAGGTCTTCAATTGGAATCGATCTACGAAGTTCCTATTTTTGTCCCAAAATCATTGTGCAAAATTGTTCCGCGGGCCGCACAAATTCTATCCGCGGGCCCGTAGTTGGACCACGCTGTACTAGACTATGGCCGAATAACTCTAAATCAGCTGCGACTGCATGTTAGGATTCTACCAGTGGCGTGTGGTCAGGACATGCAAGTCATGCGTTGCATAACCAATTTTGAAGCCATTACATGACAAACTTTTGCGCGATGACCTATATATTTTTTAATTTAATGAAAAACAGCACTGATTTGGGATGAAATTAGAATATGTGAGGTCGCTCTGAGACGATGACTTTTTTTTCTGGAGAATACTACAATTTAAGGACAAAAAGTATAAAATCTAAAAATAATTCCCAGTGAATAAACATCCAAATTAACAGTGATTGTTCGGAAGATTTATCCGGGGTGCTTGAACCAGACCCCCCTATGCTGTTGCGTTTTATAAGTTATTTTTGTCGTTTCTTTTGTAATGTGTTTATTAGTTTAACTCATTTAATTGCTTTTTTGTGAAAGGTTCTCGTGCTCAAAGAAATGGACGAAGTCGAAGTGGAGGTATGATGTAAAGTTTGTGCATGTTTTAAGTCACTAAATTTAATGTTTTCGAATTATTTATAAATTTGTTTTTATAGGTTACGGAAGCGGCGGTGGTGATTACGGTGGTGAGCTTGTTTTAGTTGCTTTTTTTTTTTTTTTTTTTTTAACAAACCAATCTATTATATAAAGCGATTTTTTATATCTATCTTTAAATCGCTCAAGTATATTTCATTAAAATTTGTTATCGTCTGAAAGGTTATGGTGGTAGTGGGTATAGCTATGGTGGTGGATACAGCTATGAAGATGATTATAATTCAAATTATGGCGGAGGACCTTCGATGTATGGTCCAATGAAAAGTCAGTACAACAGTCGTGGAAGTGGACCATATGGAGGTAAAAACATATAAACGTTTTAATTTAAAGACGTCAATTTGTAATTTTTTTTTGCGCCCTTCGGTCCACTAGAATCTACTGTAGATTAAATTTTAACAAAAATTTTTCAAATAATCTTTTCTGACAAACGTCCGATTGTTTTCGTTTCTACGTGATTGCTCATTTGACAATTTAGGCGCATCTTCACTGCAGCCGGTTTTAGTCGCAGTTTAAGCTTAACCTTCCGGCGGTGGCGCTACTGAAAGTAACGGTAATGGTGGCACTGGGTCTGTTACCATTAAACTTTTTTACTATTATTACTTGCTTTGTTATATTACTGCTTTGAAACTATTACTTTCCTTTACTATTACTATATTTTTTAGTTTAAAAATGAAAGAAGTGATATTTGGAATAATAATAATAGGAAACCAATTTTCATACGTGCGTGATTGCATTGGATCTGATCTTCTCATAGAACACTAAATAATATCCAATAAAAAGGTGCTGAAAATCTAATCCCACAATGTCATCTAGAAAACAAAAAAAATGTCACAAAAGTATTCTGTGGGTCTCACAGACCAGGCGCCACCCCTGGAAAGTTAAGCTGCGACCGCAAGCACTCAAGCACAAAATGTTTACACAGACAACTTTAGTTTGTATGGCGAATTGCTGCGGTAGATTAGTCGCAAAACAGCAATAAGTTGAAAATTGTTTGTAAGTGGAAGAAATACTCATGTCAGCGCAAAAAAGCTTATTAAATGAGTGCACAATCATTTTTTAAAGAGTGTGACATTAAATTATTTTTTGGTATTTAAGAGTGTTTATATATGGTTCTTGAAGTTTTTTAAAGAAAACCTACATATCTGTTTTATGTTTTGATATTTTTTACTAAATCTTCTTTAACTATTTATTTACTATTCAGTAAAGTTTTTGAATGACTGAATGAAAATAAACTTGTAATGTTTTTTAGAAACAATTTTATAACAAACATTTAAAAAATATTACAGTTATTGAAAAAATTTGACATAAATTTAGAAAACCTTTTAGCTTTTCGTTGCTCAAATGAGTTATGAGCGATTGCTTTGTCGCACTGCTCGGTTCAGGCGCAACAGCACGTTTCAGGCTCAAGCTGCTTGGATTTTCGCTCTTCCGGCGAAAACCATTCTTGCTGAAGTAGGCCTAAGCACGATGAAGCAGCTTGGCTTGCGCGTGCGACCAAATAAAATAAAGCCAAAACGAAAGTATAATATAACTGTAGACCAGTGAAGTTTCGCCTTTATTCTTGATCTTGGGCTGCATCGGTGTGATTTTAGATATTGTTTTAACTCGTATCAACAATAAACGTATTTCCAGGTTCTTACGGCAGTGGCAACGGCTATAGCAGTTACGGTGGCGGGTCAAGAGGTTACAGCAATGATGGATACGGTGGTTACAGTGGAAACTGGTAGACCAACTGCGCTCAGCAAAGTAAGTGCGTTGATTTGGATTTATACAGTAGCTGTCATCATTTCTAAATTGATCTTTTTTGGTAATTCTTTTGCTGCTTTTCCAAAATGGATTAACATGAGAATGCTGTTATGTGTGTCGATTTGATTTTATAATCCTTCACTACATCTCTCTAACCCTTGGCGTACGTTTATTGTATATTTAAATTGTTATCTCAGTTTAAGAAATTCAATAAGCAAACGTAAGCTTAGAGGGATGCGCCAAGTGTAAATTGAGCCTTATCCCGTTTTGAAACTATGCACTGATTTTTGTGTTATGCTTAGTATTTTAAATTCTTTGCCGTGTCTATATTATTTTCGTCAGCGACCTTTTCAGCATTTCTCTACCTTCAACATTTATTGGCAAACAGGTAAGTGAAGTTATTTAAAACTGATCCCTTAAATTGTACAGGGTGATTCAGCGAAGTGTGCACAAATACTTTTCTTAGTTTTATGTACATGTATTTCGTCCATTATTAACTTTCAATTATTAACATTTCAGTTTCTTATTATTTAAGAGTTAAAATTTAAAATCTGGTATTATTTGAAGTAAAAATAAACGATGAGTAAAACGATCAATGACGTGATAGAAGAGTATTGCAAGAAGAAGCTCCCACCAAGTGAAATTTTCCGGTTGATGAAAGAGGTTGTAAGCCGTAGAGGAGTTTATAAAGCCGTGAAAAGGTTCAAGGACACTGGGACTTGTGCTCCAAGAATCAGGAGTGACCCTGAAAGAACCGTAAGGACGAAGAAACTGATCAAAAAGGTCAGAGAGAAGTTAAGGAGAAATCCTGCAAGAAGTGCCAGACAACTTGCTAAAGACTACTCTGTGAGCGTGTCCAGCATGCAAAGGATTTTCAAGGATGATCTCCAGAGCTACCCATACAAGTTCACCAAAAGACATCTCTTGTCGGAGGCCACTAAGAAGAAAAGGCTCGATAGAGCAAAGGTTTTGGTCAAGAAACTTGTCGATGGCACGCAGCCTCAAGTTTTATGGACAGACGAAAAACTTTTCACTGTTCAAGCTGTCCATAACCATCAAAATGACAGGATTTGGCTTCCAGACATAAACATGGTCCCAGTTGAGCGTCGCAGCTCTTTCAGAAGACAAAAACCCGCCTCCGTAATGGTATGGGCAGGCGCAACATCAAAAGGGCTGAAAACTCCTCTCATATTCATTGAAGAAGGGGTCAAGATAAACCAGACCGTCTATAGGCGAATGCTGGAGGAGAAAGTCCTTCCCTGGGTCCAAGAAGTAGTCGGAGAACAAGGAGTTACTCTTCAACAGGACGGTGCAACCTCCCACACGGCCAACTCAGTTCAAGCTTGGTGTCGATGCAATTTCAAAGGTTTTTGGGAGAAAGAGCTTTGGCCGCCGTCTTCACCAGACTTGAACCCTATGGATTTTGGGTTATGGTCTATTAAGACAATATCATTAATAATGGTCTATTATTACAATATTATTAATTATGGTCTATTAAGACAATATTATTAAGACAAAAGCCTGCCGTACTTCTCATCCAAATCTGGACTCTCTAAAGCGAAAATTGACATCGGCATGGGACGAAATTGACCCAGAAGTGGTGCGTGCCACATGTGCCCAGGTTCTGCCACGACTTCGGAAAGTAATCAAAAACAAAGGGGGTTATATTGAATAACTTGTATATTTTCTGAAAGCTTATTAAATTTACTATCTTCACAGCATATAACTTGTTTCATTTGACCTAATTATAAGTCCGAAAGATGAGTTTTTATTTGTGCACACTTCGCTGAATCACCCTGTACATAATAATTGTGTACTATCCCGTCAAAGATATAAATTTAACTTCAACGTTTCTTTTTCAGTTGTGTATTGCAGATGTGTTTTTTGCAGTTCAGACTTTTTGTTTGCAAAATAATTGAAATTTTTATTTCTTATTGCAGGTAGGGGGTAGGGCGGACAAGGCTAAGGCGTAGGTGCCAGGGCTTTACCCGCTATTCCGTTCTTAAGAAAGATAGGGCACACCAGCCATGCTCACACCAGCTCGTTGAATAGGGACGTAGGTCTCGAATACTCAAGCAGGACTTAGCTTTTTTCAATCTGCTAGGACAAAGTAGGACATCATCCCAGGAAGATAGCTCCTGCTTAGTGCCTTTTTGGTATCTCATGGCAGACATTTGGTGACTTTTGAAACCGGTTTTATTGTTGTGAAGTGGACAATGCCGAATCTTGTGTTTAATGTAGTTTTTTAAAGAACTATTTTTTGTTTAAGTGTTTTATTGATCTGGATTTTCTCCTAATGCCTGTTTTTTATTCTACTTTTGTTAGCACTGTTTCAAGCATCTGGTGGTTTACTAACCTTCCCCTACTTGTTGCTGAGTAGCTTTTATGGTCTTCAGTTTATAGCACCTTATTTCTGCTTTTACTTTTTAAGTTAAGTGCTTAGTTTGAAGTGCGTTACTTTTCTGTGTATTTCTTTTGTGAAATTGCCGTTAATTGTGTATGATAATAAACATCTTGCGTTTTAAAATTTTGTAGAAAATAAATAAATCGCCGGACTTTGTTTTTAACGGATGTAAGATTTTTAAATTTTTACAAAGCTACATTATTATTTACTGATTTCAAGAACAACCGTCTAAGCGTTGGAAGCTCGGAGAAACATGCTTTCGGAAATACCAAGTTATTGTTTTCCGGCTAAAATTTTTTACTTTTGTATTTAAGATTATAATTGGAAGTTGTAATTTAAGATCCTTGCTGCAAGAACGAGTGACTATAAAAAACCCTTTCCAAAAACCTGAAAATATGGCGTAGCTAGACGTTACTCTAACCTAGACAGTTACGATCATCGTCAAAACGACGTTTTGACCCAATCAACCAACGATACCAGCACCTTTTCGTTGTGCCATGTACTTATCACAAGCTAGTATGCAAATTCAAAAAAGTTTTTTAATAAAAAATACTAATTTTTTGTGTGAAAATCATCGCCAATACAGTAGAAAAAATATTCAATATATACCCCACAAATCCGTATTTTGTGGTTAGGCAGTGAATTTAAGATTTTAATTTTTGTATTGCTATGCGAAGAAGAAAAATTTTACAATTCCTGGCATTTACTAAATAAATTACACTATGTTGGATAATCGAACTTCACCTAAGTTCAAATTATATCTTTAATCAAGAATACCGAGCTGTTTTTTTGACGGCTAGTTAATGTCCATTAAAATACTCACATAATTAGTTAAGGTATTTGTAGTATGGGTCAGAGCATGCATGTAGATTACCATCTCAAAAATTGCAGTCTGATTTTAACTTAATATTAAAAAAAATTTTAACACTGAAGGTATTTTGAAAGCAGCTGCCGACGATACAGCAGTAGTAGACATAAAAGGCAGGAAACCAAATTTGTTCGTTTCAACATTTGTTCATCTGCTTGATAGTGTTTTTAATCAGTGTGATATGCAAAACCAAAATTGTTCCAAGCTTCACCCCCAAATATTGGAAGGCTTATAACATTTTTTTTTCAGTAGACCTATTGGTTTAAATAAATAAATACCTCAACTTTTAATTCTTAAGGTAGGGCACCCATGCAAAAACCAAATCTTTAATTTTTCAACTTAAAACTGTTTTTTGGTACCGTACTAAAATGTTGTTTGACGATCCAATTACCGTAGAACGGGGTGACTAAGGCACCTTTTCAAGATTGTCCAATAAATAACTTAAGAAAATCTGCAGAGATTAATAGTTTTAGTTCCAAGATGGGGGGAAGAGTGAATGGTATTGATTTTATGCCTTTTGTGTAAATCTGACCTTATTGGAAAAAGCAATGGGTCATAATTTGAGGGTGCCTTAGTTATTAATTTATAAAACAAGTACACCCCATGTAAGCTCGTCCCTTCAAACGCTTCTGAAGTTTCGAGTGATTCTACTCGAAAAGACTTAGGGAGAATTTTAACACCGAATCTTCAAGGAATCAGAGTACTTCAATCAAATAATATATTTAATTTTATTACGTCAGAAAGCCAATTAAAGATTTAAAGGAGGGTTAAATTCAATTATTCCACTGTCTACATAAACACAATAAAAATTACTACAATTTATAATTGTCACGTTATGCCGCGCACGTTAACTTACTAACTAATAGTTATTTTACTTATTTTACATATTCTGGATTGCTTATCACGCATTACTTCGTCGCTCCTAGCCACGACCAAAGTAAGACACCGGTTTCAAATTATGGCCTTTATAGCGATGAGTCACATGAGGTCCCATAATTTTTGGTCATGTGTGCCTCGTGCGGTCTTGTGACCATCGCGCGATCCGTGACAGTAACGTAGTTAAGATTTATAGGTCGAATCGTAAGTCGTCGTGGCAAATTCTAAAAACCAATTAAATTGCCAGTTCACGTAACATTCCCCCCAAAACTTCATTTATGAGGTTTTTAACTTCTCAAAGTGAACTGGTCTCCTAACACAAATACTCTAGCGCAACAAATACAAACACAGTATAAAGATTTTACGATAAACGTCTTTAATTGTCCGTGCCCACCAACGCCATTTTCGTTGTGTCTCTTTTTCACTTTCCCATCGGACATACGCACTATGACAGAACGAATGTGTCCGTCCGATCCTTTTATTGTTTCTTTAATTACGGCGTAAGGATATTGCAGGAACCGTGGTGGGTCTTCATTACAGAGAATCACTAGATCCCCGATTTTAAAGTCTCTGGTTTCGTGTCGCCATTTCTTACGCTCTTGTAGTCCAGAGAGGTATATTTTACACCACCTTTCCCACCACAACTCGGCGATTCTTTTAGTAAAGCGATGTCCTCGGCGAAGTTCATCTTGTGGGACCGATAAACATGGAGGAGTGCAGTCTCTCCTAGGCTCCATAGCCCCAACCATCAGATCGATTGGTCTTAGGGGCGGTAGGCCGTCATCGGATGGGGATTTAGTGAGCGGTCGACAATTTATGATATACTCTGCCATTTTGCAGCAAGTTAAAATATCATCATCGGTGGGATTCCGCGGATATAACTCCGGAAAGCCTGCGAGAGCTTTCCTCAGATTACGAATCTGCCGTTCGTAGATTCCTCCGTGATGTGAAGCCTCAGGAGTTCGAAATTCCCATTCGACCTCCCACTCATCCATTTTTGATTTGAAGTCGCATGAACCTTGGATGGTAGTCAGGGCCATCTGGACTTCCCTTTTTAACAAATTTTTTGCTCCCACATAATTTGTTCCGTTGTCCGTTCTCATGAATTTTGTTCGGAACCTTGTGGAGCACAAAAACCTGCGAAAGACGTTCATAAAAGAAGACGTGGTTAAATCAGCTGCCACTTCAATACGAATCGCCGTGGTAACCATGCAAACAAAGATGCATAGCCAGCGCCTGACTGTGCTCCTGCCGACCACGACGTTGAAAGGCCCCGCAAGATCAGAAGCTGTACACGTGAAGACATGCGTAAAAGGTTTTAACCTGCTGGCGGGAAGCGGTGCCATTAGTTGTTCCCCCCGTTTCTGCCGCCTTAACCTACAACCTTGACAGTCTTTAATGTAATGCCGTACTGTGGCCGTTCCACCTATTGCCCATAAACCGCTATCATAATGCAGGGACCCAAATACAAAGTCTGGGCCAAAATGCCCACATTCAGTGTGTTTTTTCTTTATATATAGTTCCGTAGTCCAATGCCTAAAGGGCAGTAGAATGGGGTGCTTAATTTGAAAGTTCATGTCAGAGTTCTGCAATTTTCCTCCTATTCTAAGCAAGCCCTCCCCATCGTAGAATGGAACATACTTAAATAATTGCATTAAGTGTTGCGGGCGTTCCTTTACAGGAATTTTGAGAACTGCTTGTTCAAAGGTAACGCCATGGCGAAGCATTTCGTTTATTATTGCTCCAAGTTCAACCTGTTGTGCCATCTTAAGTAGGAGTGACCGTGCCTTTTTTCGAGTCATAGTTGCAAGAGGAGAGTTATTTTTGCCACGCAGTCCGTTGAAGCACCGGCACAAGTTGAGGAGCCTACTTTCTGCCTCCATGCTTGACGATGAATCTGATAATAGATTTAAAATTGTGTTTAGCCTTTTTTGATAAATAAAGTTAATTTTTTTAGCGGGCAATTTTATCTCCGTTAGGACCTCCGATTCGTAATCTTTTTCCGCCACTTCTAATTGCTCGCAGTGATTTTCTGCCACTTTCCAACTTTCCTTAGGCTGACAAAGAAAGGCCGGGCCGTTGACCCATAATTTCCAATCTTTTGTTTGTTTTAGAGTTATTCCTCTTGATGCCATATCTGCCGGATTGTTTTTTGTGTCTACATAATTAGGACACAATCCGCTTGAACCATCCAGTATTTTATCTACTCTATTTCGAACAAACTGCGATAGTTGCTTTGTCTTATACTGGCACCATTTTATCACTGTCATGGAATCCGTCCATAAGTATGTTTTGTCTATGGTGATACTCAAGTGCTTTTTTACTTGGCTCAGTAGATCTGTTCCTAAACATAGTGCGACCAACTCCTTTCTCGCAATAGAGAATTTTTGAATTTTAGTTTGTGGGAATATTCTAGCTTTACCGGCTACTAAAGAGCTTTTATTGATGGTCCCTTGGGTTGTTCTCAAATAAATACATGCGCCCATACCATATTGCAAGGCATCACAGAAAAGGTGAAGCTCATATGCGCCATCCATGGTAGAATATTGTCGTGGGAACGATAATGAGGAAAGATTTTTAAGATCAAGAGTTATTCCTTTCCATTTTTGCTCTAATTCTGGATGAATTTTGTCGTCCCAACCATTTGTTTCGACCACAATCTCGGAATAGCAAAGCTTTAATTTAACAAAGAATGGACACCATAAGCTTAGAGGATCGAAGTAAGAATTGAGGTAGCTCAGAGCTTTCCTACGTATCAGATTCCCCGGTGTGTCTGTAACGTCTTTTGAATGCAGCTCCATACAATCTCGATCGGCATTCCATAACATTCCAAGAGTTTTTCGTTGTGGAAGGCCGTCTTTTGCCAAGTTGATTTCTTTAAAGGGGGGTGCTAGATTGTCTCTATTGACATCTTTTAATATGTCAGCACAATTGCTAGAGAACTTGGTCAGCGTAAACCCAGTAGAGGCCAGAAGTTTTGTGGCTTCCTTTATAACTCTTTTGGCTTCTGCGACAGTGTTAATGGAGGTGATAAAGTCGTCTACATAGAAGTCATTCTTAACTCTATGTACAGTGTCAGGAGAAACATTGGCATAATTTTTTAAAGCAGTGTATCTGATACAAAACCCTGCGATGCTAGGTACACAAACAAGGCCATAAGGCATTACTGTAAATCTCCATGTTTGAAAGTTTTTATCTACGTCTGCATTAAATGGTAGAAACCGTAGCATGTCTCTCGTCAGGATGCAGACTAATTTGAAAAAACATATTTTTAATGTCCCCGGTTACAGCATAGCTATACTGCCTAAATCTGATTAAGATGCCAACAAGAGATTCGATGAACATGGGTCCTCGGTATAGCATATCATTTAGACTAATACCGTTTATAGCGAGTGCACCATTATATACCACCCTAAATTTTTGTTGTGCTGTTGAAAAATGAGTTATGTAGTTGGTCGGTTTTCTCTTTACGTTGTCATAAGTACTGCCTTCTACTGGCTCGGCATGTCCTTCCGCTTTCATTTTTTCGAAAGTCTCTTGGTATTTCTGAGCTGTTTCAGGTTGGTTATATAATCGTTTTATTTGTGACATGAGACGTTGTTTGGCAATGTGTAGGCTCTCAGGCACCTCGTTGGGGTACCCTTTTTTCCAGGGTAGGCGCAATTGTAATCGCCTTTGACCGTTATTGTCTACTATCTCAGTCAGGTTTTCTACGTAGAAAGAGAGTATTGGTTCGTCTTCCCTACTCATTATCAATTCTTCGCTGTTAGGATCTATTATTAATTGGTCCTTGTAATAACGAGATATGTCTTGGATAAGTCCCGGTATATATTCTAAGCATTCATTAGCCGAAATATTGTGCTCCGCCGATACAACTTCAAGGATCTGATCTACATATTGAGGTTTAGAAACGCGTTGCATTGCACAGATGTAAGGATTACTACCATCATTAATCTTTACGCCCCAGTATATAGGTCCCAGTGGATGTTCCTACAAGGGGTCCGTGTGATAGGCCTTCCTGCCACTTGCAGGTTTCTAAAAGCTTAAATCGTCGCATGTCTTGGGCCCCAAGGATCATATCGATTCTACGTTCATTTTGGATTACGGGAAAGCATTCTTCCGGTAGATAGAACTTCCTTAAGACCTGATCGCTAGGAATGCATTCTTTATATGGAAGCACAGTGTCAATAAACGATATTTGGTTTAATTCTACAATCTTTGTTTTATCGTACCTAAGGCGCAGCGTTTGTTTCATGCAAGGGTATCTTTCTGCCGCTTTTTCAAGAAACTGAATGCTTATCTCATCTTTTGGTTTCCAGTCAAACAATTTTTCTGCTAATTCCCGAGTGCAGAGGCTTGTATCGGCGCCCGTATCTACAAGAGCATAAAATGAAATATCGGCCGCTTGTTCGTCTGCATCATTTCTCACAGCTGTTAATGCTATCAAAGGGACGGACGCATTGCATTCCGAGTTTTTCACTTCTCTTTTCTTATTTGTTCTAGCCGTGTTTATATGCCCACTTGAATGCGTTAAGCTTTCAGACATGACTTCTCTGTCTGCCATGCTCGTATGAGCTGCCTTTCTAGAATGGCTTTCTCTCTGGTCATTAACTTCTAAATGCGGCAGCGGCGAGTGCGCTCCTTGACATTTTTCGCACCTTTTCTTGTTTGTACAGCTCCTAGCGTAATGTTTCTGCAAACAATAATAGCACAGGTCGTGCGCTCTTACAAGTTCTCGCCTTTCTTTGATCGTTTTATTTAAGAATTGCCTGCAGTCTATAGTTTTGTGTTGCGCCAGGGGATGAACGACGCAATTTGATTCGTTGCATGCCTTTCTAAGATTCTGAGAGACTACGTTATGCGCGTCATTTTTGGGTAAGCTGCGATTGGTTTCTTTAATAGCCACCTGCAAGTTATTGGCCCTGGCCTTTGTTTTCTTTCAAAGTACGACTTTCTGTGAGCCTTGCTGGTCTCATCTTCGTCAATGATGGCTGAAATATTGTAAGAGTGACTTTCCCTGAATTGTAAATTGCAAATTTGTCTATTTATAAATTCAAGAACAACTTCAAACGTCCATTGTCTGCAGTCTCTATATTCTTGTGCAAATTGGGCTTGTAAAGCTGGATTAAAACAATCTACGATTCTAAACAATAATTTTGGTCTTGAGAGCTCTGCTGCCATGCTTATAGATGATGCTACGCTTTCCAGATTACGCAGTTTTGTCCGGTAGCACTGTAAAGCTGACACTTTGCTTAGCAGGGATCCTCTTTACCATTTAATTTCCTGAATTGCGTTTTCTAGTAATCCTCTAGGATCTCCATATAAGTCTTCAAGAATTTCCCATATGCGATCTAAAGCCTCTCGCGGATTTCTCATCATCCATGCACTTTTGATGTGTTCATAAACGGCGTCTGTAACCGAATTTGCTATCTTTTGTAGCAAAGAATATGGCTCTGATTCCCACAGCAAGCTATAGTCGCGAAGGAGTTGCTGTCTAAACATTGGGTAATCAGATCTCTTTCCCGAAAATCTACGGTTGGCCTCACCATTTCCTACTTCGTACATTCGGGAGTACCTAGCATACAATCTCTCTTCCAAGTTACCTCTCTCATATTCCCCCCAAGACAGTCTGTATCTGTTGGCTTCAAATAATTGTTCACCTGTTTTCCATGGATAACTGAGGCCGTTTATGGGCCTTTCTTCAGGTTTGCCCTACTGAGGGTGATCGCCAATCCTACGGTAAGCACCGACGTCTGGTTTGAAATTATCCCTGTATAGAGACTGGCGGTGTCCAGCCTGGGCTTGGTCGAACTTATTTAGCTCTAGCTTATTTATCGGATGCTCACCTTCCGTTGTTACTCTTTGCGTCAGAGGTTGCGACTTTGGATGATCTACGGGTGCCTGTCTCCTTTCAGCTGACTCTTGTTGGGCCCTATAGCAATTCCCAAGCCTTTTGTCCACCAAGTAGTCATTCTTCTTTGTTTCCGTCACGACCGGTGTGACTGAGGGCAAGCTTATTCTTTCCGTAGTACTTATCCCTTTCAACCTCTGCTGTGTTAGCTCTGGATTTCCTTTAGTCGGCATCCCGGTGATGCCACCATCCAGCGTAACTTTCTTGAGCGCGTCTCTTCGAGTAGGCCTTTCCTCATCCTCGAGACCTATCAAGGAGTCTTTAGTCTCTTCCTCATCCGACGACAGCATTTCTAGGGTTTCCTTTTCTATTCCCTGTTTGTTTAACTTTGCTGAACGTAGAGCGCTGAGCTTCTGCCTTCCTTGACTGATTTTCCATGATTAAACTATTTACGGAGGATAATTCACATCTTTCCGCTATACTCGCCTTAGCCTTTTCGTGATATTTTTTAAGCCTTTCTTTAATCAAAGGATTATATTGTGATAGTAGCTTTCGTATTCTAGGCAGGGCTGGCACTGAAACACCTTCTAATTCCTTAGCACTTGCCTTTTCGATCCATGAGTATAGCGCATTAAGATAAACATCGTGTGCTCGCGTGACGTATTCAAAGACCGCATTTACGACGTCAAGCTCATTGTTATCCTCGCTGTAAGCGTACTCGCTCAAGGTAATCTGCATCACTGTCAGTTCTTGCGAGTACCTAAATAAATGCCGATGACTTATCAGTTGCGGTGTGCTTGGATGGTCTACCCATGCTGTCCGAATTTCATCTAAGGCAGCACCTACTGCTTCGTCGTTTTGATTTCTATTAACAATTATACGGTTTTCCGAGCCCTCATTAACTTCCGTATTCTCTACAGTGCTCAAGTTCATTTTGTGGAGTTTACAATTGCTTAAATTATTAATTGCTAAAATACAGTTAAGCCGCTTAATGTATCGTGATAACAAATATTATGCTAATGAGTGACCGATACAATGAAACGATAAACTATTTAATTTTAAATTAAGCGGAATTATAAGAGAGTCTCTCTACTTAAAGGGATTATCGTAAATGAATCACAAAATCCGGGAAATACCCTTCCTTAATTACAAATGTCAACGCCTCCCGCTAATGTCTCACGTGACCAGCGACTAACCAACCGCAGCACCAACACGCCAACGTCGACAAAAACAAGAAAGGCACTAACCTGAATCTCCGTCTGGCTCGGCGTTCTTCAGTCGCACCAACAACCGCGTCGACCTTCAATCCCGATCTTGGCCGACAATTCTCCGTAGGATGGACAATTGGATAGAATGGTTTCTTGACGCTTCTTCCAGTATAAGCGTGCTTGTCGAATTTAATAAATATCACAGCAGTTACTCAACTTTTCTTACGTGAAGAAATTATTTATCTGCAATCTTATTCAAATAGAATCCGAACTTTAATGTTAGTTAATTCTTCCCAGTTGAAGAATTCAATGTGCGATCCTCCCAGACGAGAATCGAATTTAATGTCACTTAATTCTTCCCAGGTGAAGAATTCAATGTGCGATCCTCCCAAACGAGAAAATTGAATTTAATGTAAGCTCGTCCCTTCAAACGCTTCTGAAGTTTCGAGTGATTCTACTCGAAAAGACTTAGGGAGAATTTTAACACCGAATCTTCAAGGAATCAGAGTACTTCAATCAAATAATATATTTAATTTTATTACGTCAGAAAGCCAATTAAAGATTTAAAGGAGGGTTAAATTCAATTATTCCACTGTCTACATAAACACAATAAAAATTACTACAATTTATAATTGTCACGTTATGCCGCGCACGTTAACTTACTAACTAATAGTTATTTTACTTATTTTACATATTCTGGATTGCTTATCACGCATTACTTCGTCGCTCCTAGCCACGACCAAAGTAAGACACCGGTTTCAAATTATGGCCTTTATAGCGATGAGTCACATGAGGTCCCATAATTTTTGGTCATGTGTGCCTCGTGCGGTCTTGTGACCATCGCGCGATCCGTGACAGTAACGTAGTTAAGATTTATAGGTCGAATCGTAAGTCGTTGTGGCAAATTCTAAAAACCAATTAAATTGCCAGTTCACGTAACACCCCACACTATGGGATGACTAAGGCAGAAAAAGCTCAAAATAATGCATTAGTAAAGCAATGCAGCCTATATTTTCACTTTTTAAACCTATCTTAAAGTCACTAGGGGCGTCTATAGTATACCAGTAGGCAGTTATAGCAACTTTTCGGAGAAAAAACGGAGACGATGACGGAGAAAAAACCATCCAAACCTTGTACGGTTGTATCTTGCTTTGGGGGACCTCCTTTAACCCAAGTATTCCACAGATGGTCACTTTTGTAAACGACATAAACAGACAACACTTCCCCTGATGCAGTGCCTGCAAGCATAAGACTTGTTGAAGCTTTTGTGCCTTTTAAGATCCTTTCAGGATAACGTGCGTCCGGCTTGAATATCATCCGCCATCTTCCAGGATCATCTGTTAAATTTGTTTCATCGTACCGTAATTGATGATGTTTTCTGGGGGTACACCATCAAGACTTTTCCAATTCTTGGAAATATAAATTGATTGCTTCATTACCAACACCAGCACGCTTCTTACCGATGTTTTGACACGGGCGGTTTTTTATTCGGTCTTTGTGTCGCCTCATAAATGAGGATGCCCAGTCTTTACCTGGCACATTGTCTTTGAATTTAGAAATTTTAGTTCCTTCCTAATCCAACAGTACTTTTACTGTAGCCCGCAGATCTAATATGTTAATCGGGAAACCCCATTCGGACACATGCAGCAGGTGATCAACAAGTCTGACCTCCTGGGGTTCGCCTGCATTCTCCTGATTGATGTTCTTTGAGGTACCGGTACCTTTGAAATACAGATCTTGTTATAAGGTACTTTTACACATCTGTTTGAGAAGCACCAGCAGCATTCTCAACCCGTGCTTTTTCCAGAATATGGTCAGGGATCTTTTGTAAACATGAGACCCTGGCTTGCGTTTGTAAAGATGTGGCATGTTGTCTTCCTCGCTGAGGAATTCACTCAAACTGCAATTTTAAAAAAATCACTGTTGTGGTGTTAAAAGCAAATTGTTTTCAGGTAGGGGTTGCCTTAGTCACCCCATTTTGTTCAAGAGAAGCTGGGGTGACTAAGGCAACCCCCCAAAAAATCTGTCCAAAGACAATATTTTCCTAAAACTATTTTCTACATTTTGTTTAAGTCTCTATGCATCTAATCATTTCATTAGAAACAATACCAGTACAATAGATTAGCAAATACTCAACAAAGTTTACAGATTCAAATTTGGCACAAAATATTCCAGTCAGCGGGTCCTTTTTCAATAACACACTACTCAGCACAAACTGAGGTTAGCAGAACTAATTTTACATAGATACACAGCTAATTATCTTAATGAAAACACTTCTAAAAATTGGTGCAAAGTATAAGAAGGAATAAAAATAACAACTCAAAGTATTGAAAAAGTTTTTCTAGAAGCTTGCCTTATTTACCCCGGCATGCCTTTTGCCTTAGTCACCCCGTTTTACGGTATGAGAAAACACAAAAAACTTTCAGAAAGCTTTAATGTTCTAGAAAATCGCCACTTAGTGGTGAAACACATGCACTTTTTCAAACATGAATATCTCGACAATTTCATTGGATTTCAATCAAATTTTTAACCAATGTTTCTAAGCATCTAAAGAAAAGATCTGAGAAAAAACCTTTTAACTTTTTTAGAGAAATCTTGATGTTACTATTTTTTCGAAATTTTTGACCACCCCGACTTGAAAAAAATTCATGGGGAGCAAATAACACCACTGCCAGGATCTGATTCAGGCAGTGCAGCAGTCTGGGGTAGTAAAAGGATAAACCCTCGGCCCCAGTCCTGTTTGTGTCTGACCTGGAGTGGATACCTTTCCAAACGACGACGACGACGACGTCAAAGCAGGACCTGAAAGATATCAGAATAAAGAAGAACGGTTCAAGCCAGCAATTAGAGTAATTAAAGAAGGAGACAAAGAGAAGGAGTCGTTAAGCTTTTTGAGTAAGAAGCGGTTTTATAATTGTCACAAACTTTGTTCGGGAATCCCAAAGGACCAGTTGAGCTAGGTAACCCGAATACCTGCGCTGAAACAAAGCTGTGTCTAAATTTTATTTTATTCCGGCTCAAGAAGTAGTTTTGCTATGAGCCTGACGGTTTATACAGTTGGTTAACGAAAGCTCGGATTGATTTCGTTGAAGATTCTTTTTCACAACAAACAGAGACCCTTTTCTCTAATAAAAACAGATGTATTACAAAAATATCACGTCCGACGAAACTTCTATTCCACGCTTTGCCAAACTGCAAAGCGAAACTAACACTATAACTCGACTCAATCAACACAAATAATTCTACCTCTGTAGAACAAAACTGCCAACCACTGGCACCAAATAAATTCAACAATTGTCCACCGACACAACATCTAACGGTCCACCTCCTGTGGCCAAACAAATCACCTTCGCTCGAGCCGCCACTCGAGTCGCTTCAAATTATCTCACAACGATAATAATCATCATAATAATAAATTTCTCGCTACGCATCGGCTTTATATAGAAAACAAAATCACGTGACGTAAACTTTCTCGTAAATTCAAGATTCACCCAGAAACCCCTGGAGAGTTCGTTACGCGAATCAAGTGGAATATACGCGAATTTTCCAGTACAATGATGTTAGTCAAAAACATATTACGTCAATACAAAGAGAAAAAAAAGAGAAAAAGATACATGTATCGAGCCATATAACAAATTGGACTTATATCGCAGACAGCGCTCAAAGAGACGCATTTATTCTCTTATGATAAAACTACGAACTGCTTTTAACGGGGATACACTACATCGTTATGATTAAAATTATGAATGAAGTGTGACAATAATAAGTTAAAAAACGGTGATAAAGTTTTTAGATCATGGTTGCTTTATTCAAATAGCCAATTAACTTACGACACCAACATTTTTTCTATAAGAATTATTCAATTTATAGTACGAATTTTGACATTAGATTAAAAAGATAAAACATCGGTACAACCAATGAATGATATTGCACTCAAGCATAACACAATATATACTCTATTCGAATGTTTTTTGACCTTGTTTACGTAAATGTTCGATACAGTCCGCAGCGTAATCCAAAAGTAGGACGAAAGCTCTTTGATAGTTTTCAATTACCTTAAGTAAATTGCGACAAATATTTCTTAAAATTTCACTTTTAAAATGAATCTGTAGCGGTTATAGATAGGTATATACAGTGGCGGCTCGTGGCTTTCATTAATGGTGGGGCCAGCAAAACAATTATTGAAATGTTAAAAGTTCCATTTATAGACTATGTAAATTTAAAGGCGGGGTAAATAAATTTTTAACAAAAAATGCAATATTCCACGCTAACCTTTATTTGTATAAGTAGTCAGCTCTTCGGTCTCCTTTATCTGCGCGAAAATGTTGATGACTTTGTTGTTGTAATCTCTGATTTTGCTAATATACTCCTTGTGTATCAACAGGCAAGCGAGGCTGTTTAGTCTGTCTTGCAACATGGTGTTTGGAAGAAACGTTTTTATTCGCTTCAATGTGCTGAAACTTCTCTCTAAGTCAGCAGTTGAAATTGGTGTCACGAGAACAATTTCTAGCAGTTTAGAAGTTGGAAAAAAATTTTTGTGGGGGTAATGTATAGACATCCAAATTACAATTTTGAAGAATTCCCAAAATGTCTTACCACTACATTATTAAATTTTAAAAATGCAAAATGTGAATATATAATTTGCGGTGATATTAATATAAACTTACTATCAAGCAGTTCTAATAAAAGAGTTGCTACTTATATAGAAACATTACTGTCTAACGAATGTAATTCTTTAATTAATAACCCAACTAGATTTTCTTTTAATAGTAAACCCTCGCTATTGGATCATATTTATACAAACAACATTTCAAATGGTAAGGAGTGTGGTATTTGTTTGTACGATATATCTGATCATTTGCCTGTGTTTGTTATGATAAAAAATTGTAAAAGTATTATTTCAAATGACATTGCTGCATATACTAGATGCATGAGAAATTTTAACCCGGAGCTATTTCTGGATAATCTAAACAGCAAACTTCACCAAATTGAATAAAATACATTAATAGACAATGACATTGAAAATAACTTCCAAAATTTCATTTCTTTTTTTTTTAAATTACTGAATCAACATGCACCAGTAAAGCAACTATCTAGAAGAGAAAAAAAACTCTCAAAGAAACCTTGGATTACAAAAGGCATATATACTTCCATTAAAACAAAAAATAGATTATTTAGGGCCTGTTACAAACATGGAGATATTAGTAAAGTTTCATTGTACAAATCTTTTATTAATAAGCTGACACATTTGAAACAAATTTCAAAACAACAATATTATAATAATCTATTTAATGAATGCAATAATGATAAATTAGAAACATGGAAAATAATTAATACTTTAATATCCAAAACAAATAAATCATCTCATAATGGTATTCCTGAAAAAATTTTGATTGATGGAAAACTTTATAAAACAAATACTGCAGAATTTGTTGATGAAATAAATGACCATTTTACAAACATAGGTAAAAGAATGGCTGCTAAAATACCACATGTGGATACTTCATACACCCACACAATCAACACAACTTTATTAACAAGTTTTGTAATGACTGACATCGAAGAAACAGAAGTGATGGATAGCATAAGCTGTCTAAAAACTAGAGCTGCTCCTGGATTGCATGGCATTAGTACTAAGTTTCTCAAAATATCAAAATCACCGATTACCCCTATACTTGTAAAATTATTTAATAAATGTATTGAGAAAAAAATTTTTCCAGATTCACTTAAGCAAACGCAAATAATACCAATCCCAAAAATTAACTCTCCTACTTCCTTTTCAGATTTCAGGCCTATTTCACTACTGCCTACTCTTTCCAAAATATTTGAAAAAATTATATATAAACGAATGATGAGCTATTTAACAAAATACAATATCTTAAGTCCATGCCAATTTGGTTTTTTAACTAATCATTCAACTGAACTTGCTGTTACCTCTATATATGAACAACTACTTAATAACCTAAATGATAATAAGCATACATGTTCAATTTTTTTAGACTTAAGTAAAGCATTTGATACAGTTGATCACAATATATTGATTGGGAAATTCTATAGATATGGATTTCGTGGAAATGGGTAAAATGTTACAATCATATTTAACAAACAGAATGCAATGCACAAAAATTGGAACAGTAATTTCAGGATTTAAAACTATTCAATGTGGAGTTCCACAGGGGTCTTGTTTAGGTCCATTGATGTTCTTAATATATATTAATGATTTGCCAAATGTAACAAAATGCCACACAACATTATTTGCTGATGATACAAATCTTCACCTTTCAAATGAAAACATAACTACCCTGCAAACTGAAATAAATAAGAAATTAAAAAAAATTGACAACTGGATGAAATGTAATAAATTATCCGTAAATTACTCCAAAACTTCGTACATGTTAATATCCAATAAATGCATAAAACCTCAATCTTTCAAAATTAGTCTCAATAATGTTGATATTAAACGTGTTGAATATGTGAAATACTTTGGAGTTTTACTTGACAATAAACTAAATTGGAATGCTCATGTTTCTGGTTTATGCAGCAAGCTGTCAAGAGTATGTGGTATTTTTTATAAATTGCGGCACTACGTTCCACTAAATACATTAACAATTGTGTATTTTTCATTAGTACAATCACATCTTCAATATTCTTTAATTAACCGGGGGAGAGCTAATAACGTTACTCTTCATCCTTTAGAAATAATGCAAAACAAAATTATAAGAGCTAGTTTATTTTGTCACAAAAGAACATTAATTGGAAATTTATATGTCAACTTTCATGTTTTAAAACTATCAGACTTAATTAAATTAGAATATGTTAAATTTATGTACCGGTTTGAAAATAACCTTTTGCCTGTTTCTTTTAAAAAATATTTCACTAATCTTGATTGTATACATGCATATGATACTCGTAGCAAGCAAAAAAGCAAATATTTTCTTCCAAGATATCAAACAAATTATGGGAAAAAGTTACTTCAATATTTTGGCATTAAATTATGGTCAGAAATTCCTCAGGAAATTAAATGTTTATCTTACATATCTATCTATTTGATTTGTATGAATTACCTAATGCATGACTGTTTATTTATTTATTTTTTCTCTTTTCTCTTTAATTTTTATAGTATACATTTATTTATTAATTTTTTTTTCTCAACTACAATCTTAGTGTCAGATGCAGGTATTCTTTTTTATTTGTTTGTTTCATGTTTTTTTTATTTATTTCTTGTTTATTGACAAACTGAACGACATTTCAACTTATGCACTGGGTTGTGGCTGACCCGATGACTGTTCTTTAGTCTTTCGCTGCAACCCTATTGTAGAATTGTTGGAAATTATTGATTATTATTATATTTTTGAAATGTAGTGTTGTATGGATATATTTCCGCTTTGTCTACAATGAATAAACAAAGATTGATTGATTGATTGATTAGAGACTTCAGAAAATATTTCATCAAGTCTATTTTCATTTATGAATTTTAATAGCTCGTTAATATCGGAAATTTCACTAACATTATCATTTGCATACAAAACGGACAATTCACACTTCAGTTTATCTTTATTAAGCATTGTGTAATTCGAAGCAATTTCTTTAACATAATTGTCAGGAAAAGAGTTTCTGTAAAGATCAATTTCAGCTGGATTCACTGTGGAAAGTAAACGAAATATATCTGAAGATCCGAAGTTTTCTTTAACTTCCTCGGTGATTGTATCAAATGCTTCCATTACACATGATTGCAATTGCAAATGAGAAACAGATGCATGAGTTGCAGCTCTTCTAGGTCTCTTTGCTTGCTGAGATGTTATATATTCTGTTATTGCTTCTGATTGTTCACTCTTATTCCAATATTTGACCACATTTCCACGCAAGTAATTAATAGCTGTGACAAAAGACTTAAGAGCTTCTTCAGAAGTTATGCTGTTTGATTTTTTAAACTGTAAGATTCCAAAAAGTACACTAACATGTTTGAACAAACCATCAAAAAATTCTACAAAGAAAATAAATTCTTTATCTTCCAAAATTTTCGTAAATCCAATCGATTCACAAAAACTCTTCTGATCCCAACCCTCTCCATTTTGAATGCTGGTAAAGCACTCTAAAATTTGCTCCCTGTTGCTACGCACTGCAGAGATTATTCTAGATATATAATTCCAGCGTCTCTCACATACTCTCGGTATCTGAGCAGAATAGAATTTCTTGAGCTGACTATTGCGCTTTGGTGAAATAGTGAAAAACACTCCAATTCCATTTAAACTTGAAAAACAGCTTAAGCCTTTTGTTGCAAGAAGCCATTTTTTTATGATCAGGTTCAGTTGGTGAGCGTAGCAGTGAACGTAACGAGCGTGTGGGAAAAACTTTTTCATTTGAACCTGGACTCCATTTATGGAACCCTCATTACTGCCGCGCCATCATATGCCTGAGCAATAAGCTTACTTTCCAAATTAAGCGAATCAAGATTTTCCTTCAATGCCTGAGTAAGTCCATTAGTTGTTCTACCTTGAAGCTCAACAAACTTAAGAAATCTTTCGACAGGTTTAAAGTCTTTCACACAACGCACTATAATCAGAAATTGAGATTTGCATGAAATATGCGGAACCTAGGCTGTTTTTATTCAGTTAAGCTTTTTTACCGTCAAAAAATTAAACAGGATAATTTTTCAGCACTTGAAAACTGTTTTGGTGCTGGTTGGGAAGTTTAAGACAGCTTTAAACTATTTAATTTGGTAACCTTTTTTTTTATAAAAAAAACTAGTTTTTTAGTCTTTCGTGATTATTATTTCTGACTGCCATATTAAATTGAAAGTTAATTATTACGTAATAAACATGGTCAGGAAAAGTACAGGTTTAAAAACCAGCACCAGTAAGGCATTTAATAACCAAGAAAATACTAAAGAAATTAGGGATATTAGAACACCGGGATCAACAACTCATTTTGGCTATTTACGTTAGAAGGGCTACTGCGAAAATAGCGTCAAAAGTCATACGAAGCTTCGAAATCTTTTGTTTGAAGGTTAAATGTATTTTAGTTATGGTTTAAAGATTTCTTGACGGTTATTTGTTCAAAGAAATTGAAATCTTTATTTCGATAAAGGCATTAAGCAATATCACATTAAGAATACTAAATATATATTGGCTAAAGTTATTTAAGGAAAACAAAAATAAACTAGTACATGCGAAAAGAGTAAAACTAACTAACAATATAGCATGTAATAAAACTAAAAATAGCTTGCCAAGAAAGAAAAATAAACAAGTATTAAGCTTAAAATGCAACCAGAAGCAACAAAACTATCAAAATAACAAAAAACAAACTATTATACAATTAAAACTGGGAGCTTTTTGAAGTTAATTTTCGCAGTTTTTTGACTGATATTTCTGGCATTTCAACTTTAAATGCATTTATCCGTTTAAGTTCATTCTTTGCAAAGCAATTAAAAGTAGATTTAACCACTTCTTTGAAATTCAAATGACCGGCAGAACATTGCTGGGACAATAGGTTACTGAGAGTTTCAGTTGCTGCGGCAATGTTAATTAATGCTTTTAGAAAAACAGATCGTGGGTTGCTCATGGATAAAAACTTGGTTTTTGTCGGTTCTCCAGTGGATAGAATGGCCATATAATGTTGCACTGCCAGCGCTGTCACAGTGTAAATAAATTCGGATGGTTGCGACAAGCCCCCGCGATTTACATTTTCAAACAACTGTTTGTACTCATCTGGAAGATAGTGGTGAATTGAAAAGGAATCATCACCTGCAATGAGCAACTCTTTGCAGGATGAGCACTTGCGCCGGCGAGATATGCTTCTGCCAACATAGCCACTTACATAGTATGTTATATTGGCATCAGCACATGTTATATCATCCAAAGAAACACGAGCAAAAACATCATTAAGCCAAAGCACATCATTTTCTTCAGCTCCAATATCAAAACTTGTTTCTAATAAAGGAAGAGCATCAAATTCCTTTAGACAAGAGCCAGATAAAAGAGCATGCTGCTGCATTAAGGATAATACACGGATTTTTTTTTCTGATTGCATCAGCTGTTTTAACGACATGAAATAATTGCCACCATTCATTTGGCGATACCAGCCAAAACGACCTTCAACTGGATCCGAAGTAAATTTTCCAGGAAGTATGTAAACAAAACCATGTTTTTTTTTCAAGTGTTCAGCAAGTTCTGGAATAGCACTCATTGATTGTATACACGCACAAAAGGTTTGGTGAGTCAAACCAGCATTTCCTGATTGTTTCCACCGAATAAATATATTTGAAGCTGCTTCAAGATATTTCAAATTTACTTCATCAACTCGTATAGGTGCACACAATTCATCATTTTTTCTAATCTCTGAAAAAATACATTGAACGTAAGATAGTGATTACAAGCTTGGCATTTAACTCTATAAAAATATAATATATCAATGTCTATTATATCATGCTATGGGTAAAACAATAAAATCAACTAATTTTGGAGATTAATCTAAACGCAGGTAGTGTGATACACGTTTTGTCTATGTACAAAAAATTACCTTCAAACGGTGTTTTAACCCGTAAAATTTTCCAAATTGTGTTGATGAATTTTAAAAACCGAGAAGTTTCTAGAAATCCTGGATGCTCTTTACTATAAAACTCTAATGCTTGCACCGTTGATTCATGAAAAACACCTGAATACAGTACAAGCAATCAATTTAAAATATCTCGTACTTGATTGTGGTTGAGTACTACACACTACTGTATATTCAATACAATTTAAAAGCCAATTTTTTTTCAAAAGTTACCGAAAATATTAGGTTTGATATAATAATTTAAAATGCTATCTAAAAGTAAAACTTACCAAATGCATGTTGTGGTGAAGTCCGTGCAATGCCACTGGGATTTAAAGATACTTTTTTTAAAGCATGTGCGATTTTTAAAGGTTTGTGCTCCTCAATCGCGTACACGTGTTTTAGATGTGAGAAGCAGGGTGAACATGTTTTTCCAAGAATGTCTTCATTCGCATGTGTAGGAATATTAAATCTACCCTTGTTGATGAAATTGTTAAAAATGTTTTTAAAATTATGGGTCGTGTCAAACAACAGAAACAGCTTTTCATCAGATCGAGTAGGATGCACAATGCAGTGTTTCAACTGACCACCCCCAAGTTCTATGTACATCTTTCTGCAAAATAAGTTAAAAAAAGGATTAAAAACAACAGAGAATTTACGTTTAAATGTAGAATTATATTTATGAAATTAAGAAAATTACCAAAGAAATAACTGACAAAAACACACCTGTTGCATATATGATTGTCGACAGAAACGGCAATAACCGAAAAAAATTTGTCCAAAGCAAACATGACTCTTTTAAACCATGAACACAAAATTTTGGTATTCAATTTATTGACGGGAATTGTGCAAACCACATCCTTATAATTACTGCATGTAGAATTTACCATAAAAGTTAATGCAGTTTTTGCTGGGGCACCATCTGCAGTCAATCCGACAAAGGAACCATTACTGTATTCTACTCTTTGCGCAGTGTAAACTTCATCAACAAGTAAAGTAACAATTTTTTGTTCAGATGTTAAATTTACAGTTCTTTGATGAAGATAGTTCAATGTAATTTCACCAGTTTCTACAGTAGTTCCAACAGACAGCTGTCGAAGCCTGTTTATTGATGGCAGAATAAAAAATTCTTGCAGCTTTTTGTACAATGCAGTGCTTGTCAACTGCCACATATATGAAGAAATAATGGTTGCTGTAGAATAACGTCTGCCATGTTTGGAAACTTGAAGCAAATTCAATTGTTCTATTATAAAACAAACTAAAGACATGCTAGATTGTAATAAATCTGCTACAACTGCTTCATCAGAAAGGTAACTTTTTAGCAAAGATATAGCTAATTTTAATGCTGATTTTTGATTGTTAGAAACAAAATTAGACATGTCTGCTAAAGCTTTACACCAGGCAAGAATATTAGATACTTCAGTTACTGTCTGCAGAGAACCACATGAAAGCAAATGCATATATTGATCTTTTGGTATCAAATTAGAAAAAACAAAAGCTTTGATTTGTAGCTCACTTGAAATTATCACAGACACTACAAGTTCTGGAGCAACTTTATAACTATCATCATTTTTAACAAAATAGAATTGAGCAGATGAAGCTGAATAAACACTAGTATATCCAAAGGGAAGAACTGCATTTTTCATTTTGCTTCTAAAGGATGAAAAATCCGAAAAAGAGTCTTGAATGAGAAAATCAGCATTTTGCTTTTGTAAAATGATGTTATCTTTTTCACGTCTAAAAGAGGAACTGGTAGAGGAGGTTGCACGCATTGTTGGTAAAGGTGATGAAAGGTATTTTGGCAAAGAAGGAAAAATTTTAGGAACAGCATCAGGTTTCAGATGCACTCTTTGCAGTTTTAGAGTACTTCTAGATTTACGTCTGGTACTACAAGTATCAGTTGAGATGGTTTTAAAATCACTTTCATGAAAGTGCTGTGCACAAACTTTATGAGACTTTGATACTTTCCAGTTTTGCCTTGGGATAGCCCTATACCATTTATCACGAAGCTCAGAATTTATAGGAAATTGAAATAATGCAACTTTTTTTCCATTCTTATTGGACCTATAGCCAGAATTGCAAGCTGGCACACAGCAAGTGTTCACCATTGTTAAAAACTTTCTGTAGTAGGTTACTCAAAATTCAATTACCTAAACTAAAAAATGCAGCAAATTTAATAACATTTAATTTTACATAAAAATTTAGTATTTTTAAAACCATAGAATTTATTTAAGAAAAACACTGACAGTGAAAGTAAAAATTTTTTATACTTATATGAAATATAAAAATAAATATGTGAATTGTTCAATACCATATTACACTCAATAGCATACCATGGAAAATATGAGTAATTACACAAAAAATTAAATTGTACAATAATTATAAATATTTCACAACACTAATCTTTTATTAATCAAAAAAATCACTTTTGAATAACCAAATTGTTAACTACACACTTTAAATTTTAAAACATATTATAACTAACTTGAAAATTTTGTAGAATTGGCAATTTTCTCACCATGCCATTTTAAATAAAAAAAAAACTTTTTCACTTTGATCTATTAATTAAACACAAAAATTTTTTTTAATTATTTTTTTAACTACCATACTTTATTTAAAAAATAAATGTCTTTTTGAGTAATCAACCTAGTCACTTAAAATTTGATAAAAATAATAATGAAAAGTTTTTTTTTAATTAAAATGCTGGAAATTCAGGTTTTTAATTTATTATTTTGTTAATTATTTTAATGACTGCCTAAACAACTCATATTACTAAATTTTTTATATTTCAAAACTTTTGTTATTAGATCAACTAAATAAAAACTTAACTTTTGCTAAAATTAATTTTTGACTATAATACTTAAATTTTTTTAAAATAACTGTTTTATTAGAAATATTAGAGTAGGTAACCAAGTCACTTAAAATTAAGTAATTTTTTTGGACTATAAATGGCAACATTTTTGTGCGCAAATCCGATGATACAAATATTATAGCTATTAAATGTAACCAAGATCTTAAATTAATTGAGTAACACTGTAACATAGTTAAAAAAAACTTTAAATTGCTGCCAAATAAAAATTCATATGGCTTCTCATACTTTATGTACGTGTAACTCTTGTTCTGATTTTGCAAGCCATTGTGAAGTCTGCAGAATATGCCCAAGGCACTCTGCTTACTGCAGCTGCACTAATCAAATCAATAATCACACTTCTGGTCTGAGTTTCTCAAATATAGGTGTCGAGCGCACTTTAGACAACTTAAATTATAATTCGGACAATTTATATGAGTCATTGTTTTTGAACTGTCACTATCATGATATTGTTTCCTCAATGAATATCTCGATCTTAATATCAATAGACCTAATTTATTTCTAATTCATTTTAATGTAAGAAGTCTACAAAAAAATTTAGATAAACTAACAAACTATATATTACAAATGAAGAAACTACCTGATATCATCGCTATAACCGAAACTAAGTTAACAAAAAATCAAATTGTCGTCAACATTGACATCGAAGGGTATAATTTCATTCACTAGGCAGCATTGTTGGACAATGCGAATGTTAATGGCTTGTGGTCGGTGTACAAGGTAAAGGGCTTGCCTTTTATGAAATGCCGAAAGTGGCGTACAGCCTGGTACGCTACCAGTAGTTCTCTGTCAAAAGTACTGTATTTCTTTTCTGCAGACGACAATTTTCGGGAAAAGAAAGCGATGGGTACCCAGTAACCATTGTGCAATTGGTCAAGTTGTGCTCCAATGGCCAAGTCAGATGCATCTACAGTTATGCTGGTAGGTGCGTTTGCCTTAGGATGGTGTAGTAAAGTAGCATGTGCCAGCGCTGCCTTGGCATTTTCGAAGGCCTTCTGACATTAGGGTGGAGTGAAAATAATTTTTTTTTGAAATTGAAAAAAGTGTAGTTCTAAAAACCTGCCAAACAGGTAAAATCTACGAAAAAAATTGGTTTTGGCGAGTTCCTACCTTTGGGGGGCTAGCAACCCCCCAAAATATGTTTTGAGGGGTAAAATTTCCTAAAAATGTCGTAACTCAGTAACCGCTTATCGTAGAGGCATGATTTATGGCTCAAAATTTGCAGAATCATCATGTTTTTATATGTGCTAAGAGAAAGTTTTTGTCTATTTCCACTAGAAAAAAAGTTATGATAGAAAAACTGTTTAATAAGTTTGTTTGTTTGTACTTAACTAATAGTTATCTGAAAAGTTATTATTATTTTTTACGGTATATTGTTAAGTAATTGTGTAAATCAAAGCTTTGGCCAAACTGCGAAGTAGTAAAACATGAAAAGACGGAGTTCAACTTCTGTAAAGAAGACTTTACATAGTGGACACACTTTCTCTACCCATGATAGTTTTCCACCAGGAGTATTGCCTACCAAGCGACATGTAATAGAACGCATTCTTCATTTGAAAAACTTTCGAACCTTCAATGCTGCAAATGACATTGCCAGAGAAATTTATGACAGATGGGTATGGTGCAACGTATATCCTATTCATCTGTACACCATTTCGAAAAAAGTTCAAAGTTTTGTGAATTGTTTCAGTGCACTTGATCGCTGGTCAAAGAAAAAACGAGGAGAAGCATTTTTACAAAAGGAAAAAGAGTTTATGTCAACTATTGATGAAATATTTGATGTTTTTTGTGCTGACGATAAGCAGCGCAGAATTTTGGAGAAACAACATGGTTTGAAAATGACAGATGATGATTATGCTTTTTATAAAGATCAAACTAGTAAGCGAGTTGGAAAATGTGTGGGTGCTGTGGTTCCTTCAACGTCAGCTGACATACAGTTTTTGACGCGCTCTCGACCCTTACAACCTCATCCAGAACCACCAACATGTTCTTCCGTTACATCAGTTACATCAGTGCCTGAGTCAGCTTTGGATTATCTGTCAGATTCTAGTTCAACCAACACAGACCAAACGCAATCTTCTGCTGCTTCTGAATTTGTTTCTCAATCAATACCATATGAAAATTAGAATCGAATGATTTGGTCAAACCTTGCAAGGATGAGTGAGCGTTTTCAGATATCCGACAGAGCTGCTGCTGCGATCGCTAATAGTGTGATGCAAGATTTGGGTCTAATTACTGATGATGACAAGACATACGTTATTGATGGTAGCAAGCTTCGAAGAGAGCGAGAACGATGCCGTGCTGAAATTAGGAAAAAGGAGCAAGAAAATTTCAAGTTAGTGAATGCCATATACTTTGATGGGCGCAAAGATGCAACACAGGTCACCATGCAAGGGTCAAATGACAAGTTTTACAGGTCTGTGCAACTTGAAGATCACTATACAATGGTTGGGCAGCCTGGTGAATACTATCTTTCTCATTTTTCCACAGAGGATGGCAAAGGAAGAACCATAGCACAAAAGATCTTCAACACCATTGCCAACACCGAATTACATGACAAGCTTACAGTAGTTGGCACTGATGGAACTGCAGCATTGCAGCAATGACAGGCAAGTTCAATGGTTGCATTCGTAAGTTGGAAGAACTATTGAACAAGCCACTACAATGGGTAATTTGCCTACTACATACCAATGAACTACCCTTGCGCCATGTCTTTACTATGCTTGATGGAACCACCAATAGTCCTGACACATTTGCAGGACCAATTGGGAAGTGTTTAACTGGAGATGTTTCAAGTTGGCCGGTTGCTGCTAATTTTAAGTCAATTTCAAACCCTCAGTTTGTACAGTTGCCAGAATCAGTTGTTAATGATCTGAGTACTGATCAACACTATGCTTACAAGATATGTTCAGCAATAATCATGGGAGTTGTCGACAGCGACTTGCAATATTTAAAAGTAGGTCCCATTGTGCATTCACGCTGGCTAACTCTGGGCTGTCGAATCCTCAGATATTATGTTTCGGTGGATGAACCCTCCTCAAACTTGGAAACTCTGACAAAGTTTTGTCTTCAAGTTTACTTTCCAAGTTGGTTTGAAATTAAGTTAAATAGTCAACTAACTTGCGGATCTAGAAATATTTTCAACTTGGTCCAACGAATTCTTCAGGTGCCTGACGAAGCTGTTCGGAAAACTGCTCTGAAAGTTGTGCAACGAAATGCATTTTTCGCACACCAGGAAAATGTCTTGATCGCCATGTTGGGTGACAACAATGAGGAGATACGAATGCGAGGAGTGAACAAAGTGCTTTCGATTCGTGGAAACTTGCCATCAACGGTTTCATTTGATAATCATGACTTGGTTGACAGTCGCAGTGAAGAATATTCTTTGGAAGGAGCAAAATATTATGATACCGCCTCAACTGTACGGCTGTTTGAACAGCCCACACTGGATCTAACAGTGAACTCGTACTACAAGATGGTGAATTTAACATCTTGCCATCAGCAGCCTCCGGTAATTGAACATTTAACTGATTTAGATATTGAACAATGCCGGATAAGACCACTGCAGCTCGACCATCCATGTCACAACTAATGTGTAGAGCGCCATGGCAAAATGGTAACAGAAGCCGCAGCACAAGTTGAAGGATTTGAGCGAAGAGATGGGTTGATTTGCCAGAAGATTAAATCTCGAAAACTTTTGAAAAAATTTGACACTAAAGTGCAATTCTGATGCGCTTCATTTTGCGTAGGGTATTTGGTGTACTCTAACTTGCTTTCTTATTTTTCTCTCACTCCTTAGGCAAAACAACCCAATATCAGCATCAACAGTTCGAAAGTAATGAGATGTAACAGATTTTCTTTAAATTACTGAAATACTAAACATTTTATGGGCAGTAAAGCTAGCACGTTCTGTACCTTATGAGTAGGCCTATTTAGGTACTTTGTCTGGTGACCAAAGTTATCCCAAATCATCTTGTTAATATTGTGATTGTCATAATTAGTCCTTATATTGTGATTGTCATAATTAGTCCTTATCAGTTAGACATATATCATTTTAAATGTTAGATCAAAGTTATTTCCATACAGCGCAATTTTCGAGTATTGAGCATAAAAACGGTTTATCGATTATAACTTTTTTTCTTGTGGAAATAGACAAAAACTTTCTCTTACCACATATAGAAACATGATGATTCTGCAAATTTTGAGCCATAAATCATGCCTCTATGATAAGCGGTTACCGAGTTACGACATTTTTTGTCAATTTTAGCCCCCAAAGGTAGCAACTCGCCAAAACCAATTTTTTTTGAAGTTTTAGCCTATTTGGCAAGATTTAAGAACTACACTTTTTTCAAATTTTTTTTTCACTCCACCCTATTTTGACATTCTGTAGTCCACGTAAGTTCTTTGCCTCGGCCAGACGATGCGGCATGCAGAGGCGCAAGCTGCGAGGCGATTGTGGGGAGGAAACGGTGGTAGAAATTTATCATGCCCAAGAAACGTTGAAGAGAAGAACGAGAATCTGGCGTGAGAAAATTGCGGATAACCTCAATGCGGCTCGGGAGAGGTCTAACACCTTCGACTGTGATAAGATGTCCTAAATATTCGAGTTCTTGAACGCCAAAAATACATTTGGATTTTTGAATTATTAATCCGTTTGAGGACATCAGTGTAAAAATCTATCTAAGGTGATTGTAGTGTTCCACCGGTGATTTACTAGCAACCAAAATATCATCTAGGTAGACGAAAACAAAATCTAAGTGTTGGAAAATGCTGTCCATGAGTCGTTGAAAGGTTTGTGCTGCGTTTTTTAACCCGAAAGGCATCCGAAGAAATTCCCAGAGGCCAAAACTAGTGGCGATTGCGGTCTTGGCAATTGAATCTTCGGCCATAGGAATTTGGTGATAACCACGAATGAGGTCTATTTTGGAAAAAATCTTTGCTCCAGCCAGTCGTGTGTTGAAATCGTGAATATGGGGTAGTGGATAACGATCGTCGGTGGTAATTTGGTTAAGGCGGCGATAATCGCCGCACGGTCTCCATCCCCCAGAGGGTTTAGGCACCATGTGTAGGGGGGTGGACCAAGGTGAATTGGAACGGCGAATTATGCCTGCCCGCTTTAATTGTTGGAATTCGGCTTGGGCTAGAGCTAGTTTTGGGCCAGTTAAACGCCGAGGTCGTGAATGAACTGGTGGGCCGCTGGTGACAATATGGTGTTCTACACCATGTTTACTCACCTGGTGTTGTAGACTGGGGGCTAAAATTTGTGGAAATTGTAGCAATAGTTGATTAAAGCAGCTAGGTGCGCCCAAAACTAAACCACAGTGACTGTTCGGTGTGCGCTCTGTATGTGCAGCGAAAATATGGCCGTGATTTAAATCGACAAGTCGGCGTCCGCGTAAATCGATGGCAATGTTATTGGCCGTAAAAAAATTGGCGCCTAGTATAGGGCGAGCGACGTCGGCTAAGTAAAATTTCTGACGATATCGCTTTCCTTGTCCGAGAATAAAAGTAATAACACGTTGTCCCCATGTGTTGATTTCGGAACCGTTAGCCGCTGTGAGGTTTTCTGTAGGGGTACGTTTGCGCTTGTCGTTTGGGGAAGCAGGGAAAACGCAAACGTCAGCGCCGGTATCTACTAAGAAAGATGTCCCTGTGGCGCGATCCCACACTGACAAGGTGTTACTTTTGATTAAGCCGACCGCCGCGGTCATTGGCGGCCGGCTTGCCCGTTTTCCTGCACGGTGATTGACGATGACGTTGCCACTGGGAGTAAGCTCGCAAAGGGGCAGCCGGGATTGCAGGTACGTGCGTTAGGGCGGATTTTTTATGGTAGTAGCAGATAATGTGATGAGTGGAGGGATTAGTTTTGGGTTTGTGTTTTGGTTGTAAGTTCTTAAGATGTCTGGGGCTTAACGCCGATACCGAGTTGATAGGGAGTAACTCGTTAGCTTCGATAATACGGTCTGCAGCTAAAGCTAATTCCTGTAGATTTGGAAATTCTTGGGCCGCTATAATCGCACGAACCTGTGAAGGAAGTTGTGCTAAAAAAAATGCTCGCCGAAGGGTGTCGGCGTCATTGTTGAGGGACTCGAGATAGCGTAGAAATGCGGAGGGCTTCTTGTCCCCAAGCCCTGAAATATTAATGAGCTCAGCGTCTTTTTGTAGTTGAGATTTACCAAACGCGTTGAGTAAAGCTGTTTTTAAAGCATTATATTTTCCTTGCTTCGGTGGGTTTAGAAGAACTGCTTTAACTTCTGCGGCTGCCCGATTGTCTAATGCTGTAATTATGTAGTCAAATTTAGTTTGATCAATAATTATAGATTTAGATCTAAATTGTGCTTCGGCTCGAAGAAACCAAATCTCCGGGTCGTCTGTCCAAAACTCTGGGAGTTTAACTGCTACTGCTTGAATCTTAGTCGTTGACAAGGCGTTGTTTGTTAACTTGCTGACTGCTTCAGTTAACTGCGTTAAAATTTCACTGTCTGCTGACAAATCAATGTTTAACAAAGTTAATCCAGTAATTTCAGCTTATTTTCTGCTATTAGAAAATTTTGGGCGTATTCGACTTCCGGGGTCATCAATGTAGCGTTTACTTACTAAACACACTGTCTGACTTCGCGATACATGACCCGTTTCTAACAATGCACTTTTAATAATGAAAGCTCGAACAAAGACCGCGCGTACATTAGCGAAAATCATTGTTAGCGTTTTCACGCATGCTTGCGCACTGACGTCTCTCGTCACATGAGTCTTTCGCGCGCGCCAGCTGATTGGTCGCCACAATACAAATTGAAACTTCTGATAATAAAAAACCTATAACAATAGGAGTTGTATATCGTCACCCAGTATATGTTGCTGAACATCTTGAATGTTTCAGCAAAGCAATGGAAGAACTATTTTCTAAGCTCAGTAGCAATAATAAAGAATTTTATATAATGGGTGATTTCAACATTGACTTACTAAAAGCACATTCTAATTCTTTTATAAAAAACTACGCTGATAATCTTATAAGCTACTCAGTTAAATGCACAATCAATAAACCAACACGCTGTACTATTAACTCGAAAACACTTTTAGATCACATTTACACAAACAATTTAAAATATTATAATTTTAGTGGAATTGTTCAATATGATATTTCCGATCATCTACCAACATTTATCTTTGTTCATAATACCGAGATAAAAAATAAAGTTTTGAAAATTATTTTAATTCGAGATATGAAAAAATTTTCCTTGGAATTATTTTGTAACGATCTATCGCTCAAAATAAATAATTTAAAAGTCTCCGAAAATTCGTCACCGCACCATCAATTTCAAACTTTTATCGACATATTTACTGACACAGTTAACTTTCATGCGCCTTATAGACGTAACACTAGAAAAGAAAAAAAAATTAAAAGAAAAGCCTTGGCTAACCAAAGGTCTACTTAAATCAATTAAACACAAAAACAAAATGTATAAAAAATTTCTTGATTGTTCAAATTGTTCACTATATACTCAATATAAAAAATATCGTAACACTCTCAATAGAGCATTAGAATGTGCCAAACGTAATTATTACAGCAAAATTTTAATCCAAAATAAACATAATATTGGCAAAGTCTATGAAAAAATTAATGAAATTTGTAAGCTCAAAAGTAAAAAACGTGTCTTACCCAATAAAATTGTTGATGAAACTGGTAGCCATATAGAGGATCCTCAATATATTGCTGAAACGTTTAACAATTATTTTGCATGTATAGGCCACAAAATGGCTGAATCTATTTCGGAACCCCCTCAAAAACTACCTATCTCCCAACTACATAACTACAGCGCAAATTCATTTTTTATGTTTCCATTATCAACTGATGAAGTAGCCCAATTAATTGAAAATTTAAATGATAAAAAAACAGTAAGAAGCAATGATGTAGAAACTAGATTTATCAAATATAGTAAATCAATTATTTCGCCTATAATAATTAGTGATCTCTTCAATTTATGTGTCAACAAAGGTGTTTTTCCTAATTGTCTGAAAATAGCTGAAATTATTCCTATACATAAAAAAGGTGATATAAATAAAGCTACCAACTATCGTCCAATAGCATTATTATCTCAGTTCAATAAACTAATGGAAAAAATGATATTTTCTCGATTATATTCGTACCTTGAAAAAAAACAACTACTCAATGACAATCAGTTTGGATTTTGACCTAATTCTTCCACTGCTTTCGCTATAAGCTCATTATATGATAAATTGATCAATAACATAGACAATGGCCTTTTCAGCTGCTGTGTATTTTTGGACTTTTCAAAGGCCTTCGATACTGTAGACCAGTGGTTCTCAAATGGGGGTACGCGTACCTCAAGGGGTACGCGAGGGTCACGCAAGGGGTACGCGATTACAAATGATAGAAAGCATTGATCTCAGATACCAAATTGCATAGTATTAAATTGATTCCAATGGTAAATTTCATAAACGTTTACAATACTCAATGTATCTAATTCTAAATAGATATGTGATTCTTGGTGAGCTGTGGAGTGTTCAGTTTTAGTAAACTTAAATTGACAATAGCCAAGGAAGTAGAGTTTATAAACTTTATAAATTTATAATATAAACTTTATATTTAAGTTTATTTAAGTTTACAAGTATAAGCTTTATAAATCAATATAAGTTTATAGCGTTATATTATAAAGTATTGCATATAATGGAATCGTGGTTAAAACGTTCTATCAGCGAAGCTGGTGCTTCTGATTCTCTAGGCCCGTTAAACAAGAATGCAAAAATACATCTGCAGTCAAATATCGCCAGTACAAAGATTCGTATGCATTGTTGGGATTCACACGCACCGACTCTAAGCCACCCAAGGCAGTGTGTTTTTTCTGTGGCGATACACTATCAAACAAATCCATGAAGCCGTCGCACCTGCAGCGGCATTTGACCACAAAACATGCTTGTCATTTAGGTAAGCCTTCTAGTTTTTTCAAAAAGAATTTTTTTGAATTTCGATCCTCTCAAAATGTGATTCGAAAAGTTACAACAACTTCAGAGAGAGCACTACAAGCTTCTTAGGCCGTATCTCTACTGGTAGAAAAGGCTAAAAAGCCTTTTACAATTGTTGAAGAACTGCTGCTTCCTGCTGCAAAAGTGCTAGCAGAGACCATGCTAGACAAAACCGCTGCAGATAAGTTTAATGCAGTCCCATTGTCTAACGACACTTTCAGTCGCAGAGTAGATGTCATGGCAACAGACAACGTAGATCAAGTTGTTGCAAAGCTTACGGGCTCATTTGTATTACAATTAGACGAGTCAACCGACGTAAGTGGAAGTACACAGCCGGTTGGTTTTGTGAGATACCGCGATGCTGATGATATAGCTGAGCACATATTGTTCTGCAAAAGCATGCAAGAAAGAACCACAGGAAAAGATATTTTTAACGTCGTAGATGCTTTCTTCGCGGAGAAAAGTCTGAACTGGACACGTTGTAGCAGCATATGCACCGATGCTGCTGCTTCTATGACCGGCACCATAAAAGGGTTTGTTACACTCGCTAGAGAAAAAAAGCCCAACGTGAAATAGACTCATTGTATTATACACAGAGAGGCGTTGGCGTCAAAAAGAATGAGTCCCCAACTACATGACGTTTTGAACTGTAGCATCAAGGTCATCAACTTCATCAAATCTCGACCACTTAACTCCCGTCTGTTTCGCTTTCTTTGTGAAAAATGGAAGCCGAACATAAACAACTGCTGCTAGACACGGAAGTGCGCCGGCTTTCCAGAGGAAGAATTCTGAATAGACTCTTTAAATTACGCACCGAAGTTGGCATGTTTTGCAAGGAACACAACTCTCCTTATAGTGAATTATTTGAAAATGTCGGTTGACTCGCGAAGCTGTGCTATCTCGCAGAAATTTTCGATAAGCTCGATGAGCTAAACGTTGGTCTTCAAGGAAAAGGGGCCATCATTCTCACCTTGCATGATAAGATAAGTGGATTGCTGAAAAAAATTGATCTCTAAAAGAAAACGTGCCAAAAAGCAGACTTTACATGCTTTTCCCAATTACAAAAGTTCATTTTCACGGAAAAAGTAGAAACAGAAATGATAAAGGCAATGATAGATGATCATTTGACAAGTCTATGTCAAAACTTTCACCAATACTTTCCTAATATTATTTAAATCGAAAAACAACTAGATTAAGTGAGAGACCCATTTTCTGTTCCAGAAGAAAATTTGGCCGCACTGCCAGTTAACTTGCAAGAAATACTTTTAGAAGTATCAACGGACCGCTGCTTACAGTTAAAACTGTTTCGTTGACCGAATTTTGGACATTTGTCAAACAGGAACACCCGGACTTGGGAGATGAGGTTCTGGAACACCTGCTACCTATTGCATCCACTTATACTGTATATGCGAAGTTACGTTTTCAGCAATGACTGCTATTAAAATCAAACAAAGAAACAGATTGTCTCTTGAAAACAGTTTGATTACAGCTGTTGCTTCTTTGCCACCAAGAACTGATGGATTAACCAATAAATGGAGTTTTTTGAATAAAGAGTTCGTTTGAAAACTAATTTGTGTCTCGTGTTTTGAAAGTTATAAATTAAATGACAATGCAAGAGGGTACGTGAAACAAATAATACTTTCCAAGGGGTACGCAATGACACAATGGTTGAGAACCACTGCTGTAGACCATAAAATCTTGTTATGGAAACTGCATAATTATTTCGGCATTAGGGGCACATGTTTAAACCTGTTTGAAAGTTACTTAAGCAATCGTTACCAATATACCAATATTCTTGGACATTATTCTAACAATAACAAAATAACAATTGGAGTCCCACAAGGATCCTGTCTTGGTCCATTATTGTTTCTTTTATATATCAATGACTTGCCTCTCTCTTCTAATTTTGATTCAATTTTATACGCGGATGATACTGCAATGATTTTATCTGATTCTAATATTAATTCGTTGATAAATAGAGTAAACAATGAATTAAATATAATTGATTTATGGCTTAGAAAAAACAAATTATCTTTAAATTACTCTAAAACTAGCTTTATTATATTCAATGAACAGCCAAACAAAACTTTTGACTACGAATTTAAGTTAAAAATAAACAATAATCCTATTAAAAGAGTAAATTCTATTAAATATTTAGGAGTTCTGATTGATAGTAAATTAAGTTGGTCAGAACATGTGGATTATTTAAATCTTCAGCTCGCCAGGTACTCGGGACTTTTTACTAGACTGCGTAGATATGTCCCAAATGAAATTCTCTGCTTGCTTTATTACAGTATTATTTACTCTCGAATCAATTATGGTATCTTATCTTGGGGTACAGCTTCTAATTCGCTGCTAAAGAAAGTTGAAATTCGACTTAATCGCATTTTAAGGGTCATAACTAACAAATCGATATATACACCTGTTGGAAAATTATACAAATCCTTGAACACATTAAAAGTAACCGATATTTACAACCTCGAATTAGGTAAATTTATGCATCAACTGGAAAATAATAAATTACCTCATGTTTTTTTAAACTTTTTAAAAAAAATAAATGAAATCCATTCACATGAAACAAGATTAATTAAAACATCAACCTATTTTCTACCCCGTGTTACAAAATTGTTTGGCCAATTACTACTGTCTTATAGAGGTGTAAAGCTTTGGAAAAGTATTCATCTCAACATTAAAAGCAAGCATTGGTTTTCCTTCAAAAAATCATATAAGGATGATCTAATGTCGAAATATTGAGTCGCTTTGTTTTGAATTTTGCTCTAGCGTTGTGCTTTAAATGTTTCATGTAAATGTCTGTGTAAATTTGTCTGTGTATGTCTGTGTAAGTCTGTGTAAATTTCATGCGTAAATCTTGGCTAAAATTCCTTATGTAAATATTTATTTAATTTCTGTGCTTTCTGTGATTTTGCTGCGCATGTTTTTTTTGTTTTTTTTTTCTTTTCTTTTCTTGTATTACTTTTTACATGAACTTCTAAATAGTAGTATTTAGAAGTTTAGAAGTCCATGCTTTTTATTTACTGATTGTATCAGGGAGCATCTGACTCGATAACGCATGTTCTTCGATGCTCCCGACCATTGCGCCAATTTTGTTTGCTTGCTGTTTGTTTTTATATGTATTGTTGTGCGTATTGGTGAAAAAATAAACTATCTTCTTCAGTAGTTTCATCTGCCTGCACAGACACGTAACTAGAATTTTTAATTTCCCTTGTTATTTCTTCAGAATATACTTTAAACATGCAAGACAAAAGATCATTTTGTATAGATTTCAATGTGTTTTTTATCACATTATATTTTTCAAGGTGATCACGAAATGCATATTCCAAATTTGCCGTGTACGTTACAAGATCAAGAAAAACACCTCGGTTAGCAGACCCTTCCATTTCATCATGTCCTCTTAACGGTAATTCACGAAAGCCACAAAATTTTATGCAGTTAATGATCCTGTTCAAAGCTTGCCTATTTCTATCAACTAATTTGTTATGTTTAATTATGCTTCGACGATAGCCAGCATCAATTGCGGATAATATATTGACTTTTCCAAACATTTGTAATGAAACACAATTGTTCATATGAGCCTTACTGCATTCGTGCTTAGAAATTTGTTCTGAAAAATGTTTTAAGTCGTTGCAACCTTTATTTGTCCATAAACTCTCACCTCCAAATAAGAGACAGCAAAAGCAAAATAAGCTCTTTCTTTCATCGCAGGCCGTAAGCCACGGTTTTTTATCAAACCACGTCCATGAAAATGTCCTCAATTTCTTACCATCTTTCTGGAAGATATTGATGTCACGTGGTTGATATGAACCTAGTCTTTTAATTTCTAGTTGTTACTCATGTTTTAAGTTTTTAAATAGATTTTTCAATAAATTATCAACTTTATTCTAGTGAGGGGTGTTGAATCACAAATATAAACCATGTAAAACGTAACGTCTAAGCTTAATAATTACGAGAAAACAAACCACAATGTAGTGTTCGCTAGTGAGCAATTTGACACAACTTACTGGAATAGGTTGTTTGAAGTCAAATTAATTATTTTGATCTGGAAATACGAAAATCACACTAAATATAAATAAACTAAGTATGTTATTCATAAATGAAAATGAACATATCTGATAAACAACCACAGCTGTGAAAAAACATGCGCTGAGAAGCAAAAACTGCTGTCTCACAAAAGAATGCACAACATCACCCAATATCAACTGAATAACAACTAATTCTCTGAGGTTGCACACGGGCAGCGCAGGCGCAGCTAACGTCCGCTTATAAGTTACGATTGTTGTTTGGGCCAGACATCGCTGGCCCCAATTTTGAGCTATTGACTTGCATAGTAAAATCTTCACAAAGCGCAGCGCATGAGTTGGTTGGCTTTAGGTGTAAATACATAGGAGTAAACGGCCATAATATGTGGGCCCCTCTGCATCGTTTTGAAAAGACTTCAGGGAATACTTGAAAATATTTCTGGTTGTTTTTCGGTTAACTGTTTTTCGGTTAACTGTTATCTTGGCATGCATGTAAACATTTTGATATTTAATATAGGATTTCTCTTTAGAAATTCACATACTATTAGTCAAATTTTTAGTAGGGACCGGCCTCTGTGGCCCCTATGTACGAGCCGCCACTGGGTATATTTATATAAGTTAGTATATACTTTTATACTACTACCACCACTCACTTATTACTGTAAATTGATTAAAAGTCCAACGAATAATTCTAATTCGGGTTTCTTCAAGTAATTCGAGCAGTTTCACTTTTATTCAATTTTATTACAGGATGATTCATTCAACGGTCAATTACGTCAACAGTTATCTTCTCAAAAACCAGCAAAAGCCAAAATCCAAAATCCAAAAAGAACAAAACGATTTTCTTAATTTACTGACTTCTTTTTCTCGCCAGTAAAATTAAAAACATTGCTTCTTATTTTTTTCACACGTTTTTCAGACAAGACTGGATTGTGACGTAGCTTTGAGAGCTACCAATCTATATATTTTGATTTTTTGGTCATTTTTATTACACGGTTAGTGCAACAAAGAAAAGTAGGCTATTCTATTTGAAGTTATTTCTAACATAAACTTACAAGCAAGCAACCAGAAGCTGTAGCAGATATTTGGTTTCAGAAATGCCACGATATTACAGTGGGTTGGAATTTTTAATTTACTTTTTTAGTTTTTGTTTGAGACATAAGTGAAATGCTAATCTACTTAAACTATCCTACTAGCCTGAATAAGTTAAGCCTAAACGAAAAGTACTAAAGTGGCTATTGGCTATGAAGTGCGTAAAAACTTCCTGAACCTGATCCTTCTTGAAATTAAGACGGAAAAGTATACTGGTTAACACTGAACTATAACAAATGTAAATCTGTGACTACTGCAAACCAAGAAACTCTTTGAAACTGCAATCAATACGAAAAACAAAAACATGTCGCAATGCTTGTTAATAAAAACTTCCAATAACACTAGAATTATGCAATGGAACCGTCTTTCTCGAAGCAGCTGCAATGCTGCATAATACTGATGCGGAGTTCGCTGTTATTGACTTCGCTCTTAATGCTATAAAAAGGCGCAAGTACCGCGGTACCGGTATTCAGTACCAAGTACTGACGTCACCGGTAACGGTACTTTAGTACACGGTACTGCCCACCACTGCAGATCCCAGACAGCCACACAGACCCGGGCCCGATTTGGTAAAAACTGGAATTGAACTGGCATGGTCTCTCGGCCCAGATTGGCAGCGCCGAGGTTGTGCCATATTTAATGTCATGCCGAATCTGGGCTGGGCCCGTGCCGATTTGGCGTGCTAATACCTCCTAGATTAGGTTAATGAGTATACAATGGCTGGTAGCCACGCTTACAAATTACACATCAGGATCAGCCTATAACCTAGTGAGATAACACCAATTAGTGACCGAGTTAGGTAGGAAAGCCGTATTGATACCTATTCGCGCCATTCTATTGTGTCCTTGGGAAATACACTTTGAAGCACTTTCTTCTCCTTAGTGGTCTTGGCAAGCAGTTATAAATTTCAATCATATTCTAGACAGCCACTCTAGTCGCCACATCAGGCATGTACTGCAATGTTTCCCAAACTGTGTTCCGCCAACGGTGTGAAAGTGTGCCGTGAATTTTTTATGAAATTACTGACATTGTTATACAATAATCAACAAGAACATTATTACACAATAATCTAAAAAATAAAACCTCTCCTCTGACTTTACTGCTTATTCACTGCTATTATTACGTAATAAAAAGAGTTATTTTTCTCTGGCAATTCTCTTGTTTTCATTTAGTTCAGTTCAGTTTAGTCTTTTTATATTTCTGCCACTTGTCGAACAATATGCTTACATCAAAATAGCTACGCTACGGAAAAAGGGACATGCAACAAAACGAAAAAACGTTAAAACACGCAAAAACTAAATAAATTACACTAGCTAAGAAAACGGCTTGCATAGTTGTATCACCTAAAGAGAAAATATTTTTTTGTCATATGTAGTGATACAATCTACTGTAGTTATTCCCGGGTGACATAAACCAGCATGAATTCTACGTATAAAGCGCATTTACTGTTGTAGCACCACAATATACTCGCGACAAAGCGTCAGAAACAGCATTAAACTTTTCTTGACTATAAACGATATCATAACAATATTAACTCAATTTTATTCGTCACCGCATAATTTTATCATTTTTTATTTCTATTTTATTATATTTTATTTATACATCATCGCTGATATGAGCAGTTGAACATTTTGTTACGCCGAGAATTACCAAACAAAAAAGTCACAGAATTTTGATCTGTTATTATGATAAATTTGCGTGGCAATAAACAGTGCGACCACCGCCGGACCACTTCAACAATAGCTGCAGCTTCCTTTTCAACGCTTGCATAATGTTTCTCATTTGAATTGAGCGTTCTTGACCAAAAGGCGACGGGTCAATCGTTTTGCTGAAGAACGGCAAATATAGCAACATCGGAAGCATCGGTTTTCGATGTAAACGGCGCATTTTCATGCTTGCTAGTGTCGCATCAGCTAATTTACTTTCTAACTGATAAAAACAGCGTAGGTCTACAGCATTTTTGTTTAAAGGAAACGTTTGCGATTCTACTAGGGGTTTTACTTTACAAGAGAAGCGAGGAAACCATTTTGCCTAATATGCAAAGAGGCCAACTACCTTGCTCAATTCTTTTTTTGTTTTTGGCACCGCTATGTCCAACAAACTTTTTACACACTCAGGGTCTGGCCGCAGTGTACAATCATGGATTTGGTATCCCAATAACGAAATACAATTGGACGAATAAGTACATTTGTTCTTATTAAAGGTAAGAATATGTTTTGCTGCTCCTTCAAGAAAATGTTGAAGGTTTGCATCGTGTTCTTTTTTGGTCCTGCCGCAAATAGTGATGTTATCAAGGTATGCGAATGTTCCTTTACAATTATTGCGTTCAATTATATCAATAATTATCCGTTGGAATTACGAAACTGCATTAGTTAGACCAAACGAAATTCTTTTACTCTGATAAATTTTTCCATTAGCCTCAAAAGGTTGGTCTTCTATTGGAATTTTCACTTGGTGGTAGGCACTTTTCAAATCTAAAGTGCTGAAGTGGGAGTATTGCACCACTTTATTTACGAAATTTTGCATGTTAGGCAGTGGATAGCCATCTAATAGCGTAGGCCTATATTTATTACTGGTCTCCCTATAATCAATGCATATTTTTTTATGATTGTCTCTAGTCATGACAAGAACTTGTGCACGCCAAGGTTAAGAGCTTTGTTCTATAATTTCTTTTTTCAAGTCGTATTTTATCATTTTAGTAATAAACTTTTCGTTTGCCAAAGAATGCTTACGTGATTTAGTGATTATAAGTTTACAGTCACTCGCTAAATATTCGAACAATCGTGACACAACTTTTACCTTAATATATTTCAGCGCATTAATACACAACAGAGATCTTGGACCACCAAAATGAAATCAAACCCGATCATGTAACTTTAAAATATCTTGCCCAACAATAAGATTGGTGAGTAAGTCTTTGAGAACAAGCAGTTTTACATCGCAGTGGTTCGATTTTGTAAACGAATCGTAGACAAACAATCTTTGAAAACAGTTTCCGGTTACCACTAAACCAATCTCGTTACTCTCATTTTGGGGCACTTGACTTGATAACGTATGTTCTTCGGTCCCCCTACCTTCGGACATATTTCGATTTTCTTTTACATTACCGTGTGTGTGTATTATAAAATTTATGTTTGTGCGTTTGGCAAATAAATAATATTATTCTTATTATTATTATTATTATTATTATTGCTACGCTGAAATCTATTTGCCATAGCAAATTTTTGATTGACATAACTCAACGTTGAACCGGTGTCAATTAGGGCACTCGCAGCAGCCTTGTTTACCAATATACGCACATTTACAATATCAGGAACTTTAGCGGTACTGTCTATAACTGCTACATCATCATCATCAGAGACAACTGAACAGTTGGACCTTTTAACACGGGAACGACATTGTCTCGCAAAATGTCTATAGCTACTGCCTTTATAACATTTACTTTTTTGGGCTGGACCAGGGGTCGGCAACTTGCGGCTCTTTGATCCTTTTGTTGCAGCTCTCTGTGGCTATCAAAAAATGAAGGGTAATTTACCGTATGTGAATATCTATTAAAATTTTATTGTTGCTGTAGCGAGCGCTTAATTAAGTTTGTAATTCATCCATTCTGTTATTTCAGTTCTTGTTTTTAGCTTATAATATGTGATAGTGTTACTGTAAAGTTTCGACCATGTATAAAGCGAAACAGAGGAACAAACACTCACGTCTTATCTCACTAAGCACATGTAATGAATGAAAGCATAACCACATGTGTGCTGTTTAGTTCATGGCATAATTGACATGGGGATCAATCACTATCAGACAACTGGTACAACGAAAGGAATTGAGGTCAACCAATGTTACAGATGTCGCTAGAAGAAAAATCAGCTCACTGCTGAAAACTCAAAAAGTCATTATAATGCCCGGATATTTTTTGGTTGTGACGTGATAATTAATGAATGACATAGTCCACTAACATAGTTTTTAGGAGTCTACTAGCAGGGGTGAGAAAGGACGCACGCAGTAAAACTGCGCCGTAAATAAGTGTAACAAAGAAAGCAACTATTATACTTTTTGCGCACCAAATTAGTCAATTTAAAATTATTTTTTAGGTTGCTAGTTTTGCTAGTTTTAGAAAGATAACTTTGTAACATCCAACAACTATGAGTAAATCTAAGAAAAGAAAAGTGTCTGAAGAAAACAGAACGTTCAATGATTCGTGGACAAATTCATTTGCTTTCATTGCTGATAAGACCGGTTTACCAGTGTGCTTAATATGTAAGGAGAAATTAGCAAACAACAAAGAGTCAAATGTTGAAAGACATTTTTAAAATAAGCATTTATCTTTTGCTCAAAAATATTCAGAAGGGGATGCGAGAAAAAAAGCTGTTTTAGAACTAATGCGGAACGCTGATCGAAGCAAACATCAATTCAATAAGTGGATCAAGTCTGCAAATTCAACTACGTATGCCAGTTTTGTGGCCGCTCAGGAAATAGTCAAGCATAGTAAGCCATTCACTGATGGAGAATATATAAAAAATTCATTCATTAAGATATCTGAACATTTATTCACGGACTTTAAAAACAAGAGTGAAATCGTGCAAAAAATCCGTGACATGCCACTCTCTGCAAAAACTGTTTAAGACAGAACCTCCAAAATGGCACAAGACATCACCAAACAGCAAATTAAAGATATAAATTCCGCAGTAGCGTACTCTATTGCCTGTGATGAGTCAGAAGACAAAAGCGATATTGAACAGATAGCACTTTTTTGCCGATATGCAAACTCTGTTGGGCCACAAGAAGAATTAATTGAGTTAATACCTCTGAAAGGCCAAACGCGTGGGGAAGACATCTGTGGGGCTGTCTTGGAATGTTAAGAACAAAAGGCATAAATACAAACCACCTGGTGTCGGAAGCTACTGATGGGGCACCAAGCATGACAGGTGCGCACAAGGGCTTTGTAGTTTTACTACAAAAGTCGTTGGACAGACAGCTGCTGACTTTTCATTGCATCTTACATCAAGAGGCCCTGTGTGCTCAAACGTTTCCCCCAGAATGCACGCAAGTAATGAATGTAGTCATTCAAATTATCAATAAAATAATGGCAAAAGCTTTAAATCACCGTCAGTTCCGGATGTTATTGGACGAGGTGGATAGCATGTACTCTGATCTCTTGTTGTACAATAAAGTACGGTGGCTATCCAGAGGGGAAGTGTTGAAACGCTTTGTGGTATATTTGAAAGAAGTGAAAACCTTTTTGGACAGCTAAGGGCTTAATTATCCTCAACTGGAACAGGCGGAATGGCTGGAAAAGCTACACTTTATAGTAGACAAGACGGCGCACCTGAACACGCTCAATACAGCTCTTCAAGGGAGAGGACGCACAGCCCTGCATATGCTGGAAGATGTTTTGGCATTCGAACGAAAGTTCACGATTTATGCCAGAGATTTACAGAGAGGTACATTATCTCACTTTCCTTGTTTGAGAGAGTTCAAACAAACTCACAGTGACATTACAATAAATTTGGAATATTTGCAATCCGCAAACATAGCAATGCAAAGCTCATTTGGGAGACGCTTCTGTGAGTTTAGAAAAGAAAAGAAAACTTTATCCTTTTCTGTTTCTCCCTTCAGCATCGATCCATCGGAACTAAATATGATTGCATTGGCAGGCGTGAGTCAACCTGATTTTGAAATAGAATTGGCCGACATAGCGGACAAAGACATATGGATATCCAAGTTTAGACGCCTGGCAGCTGACCTTGAAGATGTAGCTCGTCAGAAGGCCGATCTTGCTCAGGGTCACAATTGAAGTAAAATTGAAAAACTCCCAAAACCGGACCAATTGATTTTCGAAACATGGAATGCTCTCCCCGATACGTACGATAACATGAAAAAGTATGCACTTGGAATCCTGTCGATCTTTGGATCCACATACGTATGTGAGCAACTTTTCTCGAACATGAACTATCGCACACGTCTCACAGATGACAGCTTACAATCCTGTGTGAAGGTGAAGGTGTCATCCTACAGCCCTAATGTGCAGATGCTTTGCGCTGAGATGCAAGAGCAAAAATCACATTAAGTCTGATTGCATGAACTACTTTTGTAAATGCAACACATGATATTTTTTTTATTAAAATCAAAAATACAGTATAAGTAATGCACAGTGTTGTTTTTCTTTGATTGTGAAAATAGTTTTGCGGCTCACAGTGCTTTTTATTTTTTGTAATATTGTTTAAAATGGCTCTTTAAGTGCAAAAGGTTGCCGACCATTAAAACTTTTTGTCGAGTTGGTTTGCGCCGCAACATTCGCATTTCTTCGTCTGTTGTCGAATTACACAAGCATTACAAAGCTTTTTGGAACAAAACGGTTCAACCTTTGCAAGTTTCATTTCACAACTTTCCATTGCAGAAACCGGACTAACTTTAATAGCTTTACCATCAGTCGCAGTATAACTCTCCGAACTTTTCTGAGCCGTGTCAAAGTATCGGGCTTAATTAAATATGGCTTCTAATGTCATCGAATCGTCTTTTGTATTCTCTAGCAGTCTGGATTTAATCAATGTTGGGCTATATAGTAGACCAGATATAAAAGCACGCAAACTGTTTTACTTCGACAAACATCAGGGTTTACTGATCGGTAATTACAATTTTTTTGCCAGTTGCTTCAGTTTCTGCAAATAGTCGTCTCACGACTGCGCTTGCTGCTGCTTGCATGTCATTAATAAATGTCTTGCAAAAATGTTGTTGCAAGATTTTAACGTAAAGTCTTTACAAGCTTTGTATCGCTTCTCGATAGGTAAGAGATTCACTCACATAATCGTATACATCATCGCTGATATGAGCAGTTAAACATTTCAATTTATCTTCATTAGATTTGCAGGCTCAGCAGGAAAAAAATTTACAAAATTTGAAAATGTACAATACCAATGTCTCCACTTTTTACTAGCTTGCTTCGAATTAGGATCGGCATTGAAAACGCTTGGTTTAATAAGGTTATTATCCATTTCTTTTCAGTTGAATAAATAAATTGAGTAAATGATTAAAAAGTAATTGTTGTAGACTGTAAACAAACATTAGCTTTATTAAACTGAAAGACCCTGCATCTACCAACTGTGATCAACAACAACTAAAAACACAGAAATTTTAGCATGCACGTAACTGTCAAGGCAGCCGTAAGTCGGGATGAGACTATTTGCCGAAGCCGTTTTGGTGCGGCCGTTTTGGCGCCAGCTATTGTGGCAGTGTGTCGTTTTCTTATTTGTAAAATCTTGAACATTTTTGGGTTTAGAGTTTAGGCGTTAGGTTAGGGTTAGGGTCAGTGATGGGATCAGGGGGTTCGCACAGGTTTGCGCGAACCCGTTCTTGGAATTTCCGCACGTTTAGCGAACCCATTCTTGGAATTTCAGCACGTTTAGCGAACCCGCTTTTAGCTTTACGCAATCTATGTATTTCAATATCTCTATGTTTGATGTAATAGTTTCAATCCGTTGCAGATGTTTGTTCAGAGTGTAAAGAACGATTCTGAGTGAAGACCTTTTTTTTTAGAGAATACCCTAATTTTGGGAGAAAAATAGAGAAATTACAGATGAAATCGAAGTGAAGACCTTTTTTTTTGGAGAACACCCTAATTTTGAATCTGTTCTTAAAATTTTGAATCCCATCACTGGTTAGGGTGATTGATTATACTGTTTTATTTAAACCTTCCTGCTGGTTTTAAATACACTGGTGCTAAAACGGCCGCGTCAAAACGGCTTTGCCAAATAGTCTCCTACCTGCCGTAAGCACAGCACGAATTTTGCAGAGAGATGACGTGTTTAGTACAGTGCACGCGCGCACATTGCGGTTTCGATTACACGACCAAGGGATTGTCATTATTAGACTGTTTAATTTAAAAATAAATGCTGTATCAATAAAATTCCATTACTTTAAATGTCAGCTGAGGTATATACAATTTTAGTAACATGAAGTCAAATCAAAGTTGGATTATGGATCACTGAAAATTCTTGCAATCGGATCGGAATTGGAGTTTAAATCAATAGAGTTGGACTGGACTCGGACCCTAAAAAAGAAAGTGACTCTGTAGCGGTTACTGGTTTATATAACTCTAGCTACATATAAATTCCACAAAACTTTTATAAATCTTCTTTTTATTCATAAAACAACAATCCTTTTTAAACTCAATTATTCTTAAAACCAACTCTGATTCAAACTTTTTGACATGTGCTTTTTCGCTGAACAAAGACTCTCTCGTTTTTTATCAAAAAGAAAAAAATGAATAAACGAATAAAAAATACAATTATGTCAAGCGTGAAAATGTGGTAATCGCCACATATCTCCCCCCCCAAGTGGTATGGCCGCAAAGAGGCAAATACCACTGAAAGAGAAAAAATAATCGATTGCAATAGAAAATACGACAAAATTCTACACGCACTGACAGAAGCAAAAAATCACTATATACAAGCAAACGCGCAAAAATGCAACGCGTGATTAAAACGTCGAAACAAACCAGACATCGAAAAAAATGAAAAAAAAATAAAAACTAGTCCCGATAACGTATAGGTTTTGTAATTAGTCTGCCTCTGCGGGAGTAAACGCGATTAGCGGGGAGTTCGTCTAGGTCTTCCGCAAAAATGTCCCCATTCTCACTCGAAGATGTGGGCGAAAAAGATCGAGTCTCGGCAGATTCCTCCTCGACTGAGGAGCCAGTTGGAGATATAGGCTCAACAAAGGCCGGTTTTAAACGATCAATTGATACGGTGTCAGTGTGACCGTCTTTTTCGATGACAAAATATTTATCGTGTCGTTCAAGTACAAAATGAGGTCCCGAATAAGGTCGTTGCAACTGAGATTTTACACTGTCAATGCGAACAAATACTTGGGAACACAGAGAAAGAAGTGGGTCGACATAAGTTTGTTGTTTTTTAGGATGACGTGGTATAGTATAACGTAATGTGTTCATGAAAGAACAAAGTGTTTTAGCATACTGCGAAGCTGGTTGGACAGTGCTTTCCTCGGACAACTCTACAGGAATCGAATTTTCAAAATATTCCCCGGGGAGTCGTATAGAAGTCCCTAAAGCCATTTCAACTGTAGCACACCCCATATCCTCTTTTATGGCCGATCGCAAGCCTAAGAGTACAAGACTCAAGTTTCGATACCAAAGGTCGGGAGAAGATTGACATTTCAATGCAACTTTGAGACTGCGATTGAATCGCTCGTTTAATCCGTTTGCAGCCCGATGGAAAGCTGTTGTGTGACATAATTTTGAACCCAAAAATTGGCACATTTCTGTCCAAAGGAGAGACGTGAATTGGGCCCCTCTATCTGTAGTGATTATTGTAGGAGATCCAAAACGGGCCACCCAATGTAAAAGAATCTGCACAAGATTGCGCAGTGATATCCTTCATGGGTATGGCCTCCGGCCAACGCGTAAATCTGTCTACAACTGTCAGTAAATATTTGTAACCAGAAGAATCGGGAAGAGGACCGACGATATCGACGTGTACATGTGAAAATCTGGCATCTGGGGTTCTGAAATGCTGTAAGGGTGTAACTTGATGTCGGGTAATTTTTGTTTGTTGGCAAGAAATGCAGGTACGGGACTTTTCAGCAATATCTCGTCTCATATTCGGCCACACAAATCGCTCTCCGATGAGTTTTTGAGTAGCCTTAATGCCTGGGTGGGAAAGGTTGTGCATGCGTTCAAAAATTGTGGTTCGTAATGAATTTGGAATGATGGGGCGAAATTTTCCCGTACTAGTGTCTCCAAGTAACAAAAGACCTGAATTAGGAATCGCACGTTCACATAGTTTTAATGAAGTCATCGATTGAGAGAGCTCGCGAATCGATGGATCGTCCCTCTGTGCCAAAACCAGCTCGGTATAATCTGTGAAAGAAGGCGAAAGAGCAGCAGTGATTTCAGGACGGCTCAAGCAATCGGCAACCACGTTGTTTTTTCCTTCAATATGTCTAACGTCAGTTGTGAATTCTGAGATAAACGATAGGTGTCGAGCTTGCCTGTTACTTAAAGGAGTTTTTTTCTAGATATAGCACCAACTAATGGTTTGTGGTCCGTGTAAAGAGTAAACGGACGGCCTTCTAAGAAGTACGTGAAATGATGAACTGCCAAATAAGCTGCCAGCAATTCTTTATCAAAAGTACTATACCGTTTTTGGGCATCAGAAAAGGCGGCTGAAAAGTACTCCAATGGTCTGTGTGAACCACTACTGTCAATCTGACTGAGTACAGCACCACAGAATTTATCGCTTGCGTCTACAAACAATGCTGTGGGACTGTCGTGCTGAGGAAAATTTAGTAGCGTTGCATTACTCAGTGCTACTTTTATGTCCTCGAACGCAGTTGAGGCCTCCTCGTTCCAAGAAAGATTTGCATTGCGACCGGCAGGAATCCCCTGGAGGAGAGAATTTAAAGGGGCCAAAATTTTTGCGCATTGAGGAATAAATTTTCTATAAAAATTGACCATGCCCAAAAATCGCCGTAAAGACTGGGCGTTCTGTGGGATCGAAAAAGAATTTATGGCATCAACCTTACATGCAACAGGGGCGATACCTTTGTCCGAAACGATATGCCCTAAAAAGCGTAGCCGATTTTGGCCGAATAAGCACTTAGCTGCATTGATGATTAATCCGTTGCGTTGTAGGCGCTCAAATACTTGTCGAAGGTGGGCTCGGTGCTCTTCAATGGAAGACGAAAATATCAAAATGTCATCTATATAGACAAAGACGAATGGCAAGTCTTGAAATAGAGAGTTCATAAAGCGTTGGAATGTTTGGCCAGCATTAGTAAGACCCATAGACATCTTTAAAAATTCCCAATTTCCGGCCGGTGTGCAAATTGCGGTTTTGGCAATATGTTCTGGGTGAATATGAATTTGGTGATATGATTTAAACAAACCGATGCTGGAAAATATTGTGGAACCGGATATATTTTCGGTAAAGTCATGAAGGAAAGGAATGGAATAAGATTCCTTGACGGTTACTTGATTTAGACGCCGATAGTCTCCTACTACTCGCCAAGATCCGTTAGACTTTTTTACCATATGAACGGGAGATCCCCACGGGGAGGAACTGGGTCTAATTATTCCCAATTGCTCAAGCTGACTTAATTCCTTTCTTAAAACAGCAAGTTTTTCGGGAGAAAGACGGCGTGGCCGCTGTTTGATGGGTGGACCGGTTGTTTCAATGTAGTGAACGATGTCATGTTTTGGAGGAAGCCTTAAGTTCGAAACAGAGAACACCTCGGGAAATTCAGCTTCAAGAAACTGATAATCTCCTAAGTTGCAAATCGGAGGTTCGACATTACACAAACTAGGCTTAAGTTCGGTATTAGATAAAAAAGAACAAGGATCACGACACTTTTGTGCATGAGGACCAAAACGTTGATGAAACCAGCAGAATGATTTAATATTTTCAGATTGCGGTATGTGTTCGGGAAATATCAATCTTCCTTTTCTAGGATCAATCTTGATATCAAAGTGCGATAGAAAATCTATTCCTATAATGGGTTTTAACGTCTCAGCAATGCAAAATTCCCAGTTTAAAGGCACAGGACCTCCCAGGTCAACAGTAATATTTTTGCAACCAAACGTAGGGACAGAGCTTCCATTAACAGCAGACAAATAATCCTGCGGATGATCTCGAGAATTAGGGTCCACAGGAATTACAGAACAAGAACTGCCAGTATCAATCAAAAACTTCAAATTAGTAATGGAACATTTTATGTACAGTAGTTGCGATGTGAGAGTTGAGCACTCATTATTTCCTCCGGTAAAGTCGCCTTTCTTTACCGGAGCTATTAGTTTAAATGATTCTTTTGAGAATGAGACATTGCGTCATTTGCATGCCAAGAGCAAGGGGATATGCATTTATGAGCTCGATTGCCATAACGGTTGTGGTAAAAACATAATTCATTCTTAGAAACTGTTGATGTGGGTGCGGAACCTTTATTACGCTGGTAGGAGGTAAACTTTTCAAGCTTTTGATTTAATTCGTCTACGGCGTCCGACATATTTCCCAACTGTTTATCAAAATACTCATTGACCTTGTACTGCGGTTTTGTCGATGTGATATTATTTACCTTTGATATGGGAGTAGCAGGCTGAGATTTCGCCAGAGAAAGAAGGCGGTCGGCATGTGCAGCCAATTCATCGACCGTGCCTTGTTCGTACGAATACAACGCAAGCCTGGTCGGAGTGTCCACCGACTGAAGTACGCGAGATTTAAGTATGTCTTCCTGGAGAGTAGTCGGTTCACAATAACGGGATGCGAATATGGACCTAAGCCGGGCCAAGTAGTTTGAAACTTTGTCATCGCCGCGGAGACAATCGTTTAACGAGGTCTCTAAATCTTCAACGCCTGCATTAGAATATAACCGGAGGATAGCAACTTTCAAAGTCGAATAAGGTTTTACCGTGTCAGTTGTTTTTAATAGGTGTGCCACAGACTTAAATACATTGGCGTCTCGAGATAAGGTCGTGACAAGAGCCAAATATCTGGACCGTTCTGATGTCATATTAGCTTCTTGAAACATTAATTCGATAGTTGAAAAATAAGCGCTGGCGTCATTCTCCCAAAAAGGTGGCAAATGTATATTCTCAAAACTATTTGCGGGCGAAAAAACGTTATTATTTCCACTATTGCCACTTATATCTGAGTTTGTTCTATCACTAGAGGGAGCTCTTGTAGGGGAGAATGTTATTGGAGCAGGCCGCGATATGTCAGGCCCCGCTTCGTGAAACCCATGTTTGGTTTGATAGTAAAAAATCAAGAATACAAAACTACAACTTAAAATGATTAACGCAGTAACTAAAGCACATAACGCCAGCTAGTAGAAATACATTATGACGTCACACTATTAAATCAAGCTTAAGGTTAAAAAAACTGCTTTTTTTTTCGTAACTGTTATCAATACAATTAATAAAAACTGTCCGCCAAAAACTAGTTAAAAATTGAACATAAATTTAGCACTTACAATTATTTTACAATGTCTCGTTTGTAAAACCAATAAAAGACTTATCTTTTTGTCTATAAGTTTATAAATTTAATGTTCTTCGTCTCGCTGTGCTGAATCCTCTTCTATCGCTGTTGGTTGTTGAGTAAAGCTTGTTAATAAACTTCAAAGTTATGTTGATAAAAGCGTCTTCAGTGTAAGAAATCACGTCGGGGTCACCATTTATGTAGCGGTTACTGGTTTATATAACTCTAGCTACATATAAATTCCACAAAACTTTTATAAATCTTCTTTTTATTCATAAAACAACAATCCTTTTTAAAACTCAATTATTCTTAAAACCAACTCTGATTCAAACTTTTTGACATGTGCTTTTTCGCTGAACAAAGACTCTCTCGTTTTTTATCAAAAAGAAAAAAATGAATAAACGAATAAAAAATACAATTATGTCAAGCGTGAAAATGTGGTAATCGCCACAACTCCACTCATCTCTGGTTTTAAGAGTTGTGATTAAACGTCCGTTTTTACTGTTATACTTTTATATATTTATCTATATGTAAAAGAATAAAAATATTTATAAAAAGTTTTTTCAAGGATTTAACTTTTAACTGTTTGTTGCGTTGATCTTTAATGAAGTGCAATGTGCGGTGGATTTAGTTGTTCCAAAAATGCATTAATCTTTTTAAACATCGTGTATCTTGTAAGTATTCAATTATTTTGATTGCGTAGTAACATTAAAAATAGTTAGTTGTACTTCAATGTCACTGTTAGAACTACTTGAAACAAAAGGGAAGTCGGTCTCTTAAGGAAGTCACTGTAAGCAATTTTTGTTTGTGAAACCAACCTGGAATTCCCCATGTAATTATCTCTTTTTGAAGAGATCTTTTTCCTCCTGTTTTTTTTATATTCTCTTTGGGTCCTGTAAGGGTGATTCTGATTTAGTTTCACTGCCAAAAATTGCTTATTATAACTTTTTAAAAAGACCCAAGTAAGTTTTTTAAGGTATAGTAATCTGTCTTATTTTTTGTTATGATTTTATGTATGATTAGCTAATGGTACTAAACTTTCTCAGCATTTTTATAGTTACAATTACAAACTTGGAATCATGTATCAAATATGCTCTGAAAATTGTGTTTGATACAAGAAATAACTGTATACAAAAGTAACTGAGAATCCCCCTACAGAACCAGGAGGCAATAAAAAAGAAACCAAGAGAAAAAGGATCTTTTTAAAAGGTGAACCATAGAGGGATTCGAGGTTAGTTTTACTAGCAAAATTGCTTATGGTTGCTTCTTGAAGAGACCCAATTTATCATGTATCAAATATAACCTCAAGCGCATATTTGATACATGATCCTAAATCTTATATAACTCTTCATGGCTGGGTGAACATGTTAAAAGTTATCTAATTTTTAATTTTCAAGTATAGATCTTTCAATGCTCTTGATTTCTATTGTTGCTGATTTGATTATATAGCAACACAATTTAAGCTAAAAACTTTTTATGGAAGTTGTATTATAAAAACTTTTGCTTTAGGTTCAATTGGATCCCTTTAGCCTTTTATGAAATAATTATTTTTTAATTTTTTTTGAGATATTGGAATTTAGCTTTCTGAATTTAAAATATTTATACCAAAACAAATATTTTATAGGTATCAAGTAATATTAGATGAACAAGAACAATCTGATTCACTTCCAGATTGTGATTCAAAAAGTGATTTATCTGACATTTGGCGTCAATGAAATTATTGATGAATGAGGACAGAGTTCCCAAACTGTTTGGGCCACAGACCCTTATTTGTGAATCTTTTTCATGGCTCCAAATCTTATGTCACATCAATTTTCTGCCCAACCAACAAGGAAAGATAATGGCCTTCTAATAGGGTTACCCTATTTTTGAAGAGGCTAACTGGGATGCTTGTCAACAGAAAAAAACTTGTCCCCAAAACAAGGTGTTCTCTAAAAAAAAGGTCTTCACTTCAAATCAGTCTCTAATTTCATGGGTATGAATTACTTTCCCAGTATATATGTTTGACAAATTTTGTCGCATTGTTGCAGATTCCTTATGCAAGCATCACTGGGTGGACCCCAGTTTTGGAAACTATGAACCAGAGAACAGAAGCGTTAGTGGTGTTAGCGAGAGTGATCAACTAGATAGTAATACTGTATTTGGTAATGTTAACTTTAGTTCATAATATACTTAACCTTTTTAAATACAGACAGAATGTTTGGCCAAATATTGCTTGTCATAAAGCAGGAGCTCTTTTAACTCTAAAATGATGGTTAAGTCTCACCTCCTAGAATGACTGAACAGTCCATTTGACTTCACTGTCATTTATTATTAATATTCTTGTTTATATTTAATATTGAATTGAATATTAGTAAATATGATCAGAGGATGTTATTGGGTAAATAAAAATAGTTAGGAAACCATTGTTTAATAAAAAAAAACATTTATTTTGATAGTGATCCAATGAAAAAAAAAATTTAACATTACACCATTATTCATTTAAAGACAAAACATGCATCAATTATAATTTTTCAGTTACATGCATGATTCCTTTGACTAATAGTACCACTGAATTTTACGGGTGACAAATGTTACATCCACTTTGACTTTCCACATTTCCATAAATGATTCTTTTGGATTTGTAACACTTCATGTTGGATTTATTGTTTTTGCATTGTTGCACCTGGCAAGCTTTCCTTTTTGTTGATTTTCTTCTTCATACTCCTCTTCTTCATTAGTAGCTTCTTCACCATCTCCATCATTCATCGTTGCATTGATATTGCTCAGTTCTTGGATGAGTTGCAGAATAAACTTCCTATATGACTAATCTTCGTACCATTGATCTCATTACAGTAATCTCCCACTTAAGTTTGCAACTTGAATCTGAACAGCGAGTGCAAACTTAGCTGGTAGGTGCAAACTTAACATTATACCTAAGCGATTATTGCATGACATAAAACCTGTACAATTATCAGTTAAAGTGAAAACTCTCATCAAGTCTGGTTGAAGCATGAAGATAGTTGTAAGCATTCTGCTCTGATGTCTGATGAAGCAAAAAAGAAAACGTTCAAAGCATCTGTGGATAGGTTTACAGAGGAAGAAGATGAGTTAGACCTGTGGATTGATAGCATGCATTGAGTAAACCTGCCTGTTCCACCTTCCCTCGCCATTTTAAAAACAAAAAAAATTGCTGAAGAACTATTAATATTGTAGGATGACTTTAAAGCATCATGGGCATGGCAATTGTTTTAGCCGATTTAGAGAATGCCATGGGTGGAATCCAACAGTTTTTTCTTCATGGTGAAGGAGCAGAGATGGACCTGAATTAAATTTGAAACATCTTCTATTCAATAACGTTTTTATATAAAACTGATGTTTAGTCATTTTTTGCAAAAAACTGTATTTTTTCTTAAAAATTAAGTAAAATTATGGTTAGTGTAGCAGCCCACTTTGCGGGATCTGGTGCTGGGTTACCACACTCAGTTGAAAACTCGTCTTTGCCTTTGTCTGATTATATCCAGCACAATTGATTTTATTATGTTAAATTTTTATTGTTATAAATCAAATTCATAGATTAATTGATGAAGTATCGTTCCAACTAATTTTCCAAGAAAGATCCAACACAACCAATATTTACAACACCACTAGCAAACGGCACCATAATTACTAAAAGACCATTTGTTTTTTTAAACTAATAAATATGCTGGCTGAAAGTTTGAAATTCAAAAAAGGCAAAGAAAACGTAAACCAAGCTAACTAAAACTGGATTGCAAAATTAGGTTGTTTGTGATGTAACACTCAACAAACAATAACAAAGGCAAAAAAAACAAAACTCAAAAGGTCAGCAGATATAACAGTTAGTGTTGGTCTAATAATTATAAAAATATACAAAATAAGAACTGAAATTAATTATACACCATAATTTACAACTTCTTGACTCAAAGTTCTTTATCAACTTCCTTGATCTTATTTTATTTCAAATCAATATCTCTACAGTCATGTCCAACTACTGTTTAGTGTTTCTGCAGTTTTTTTGGAGTGGATTGACTAATATGAGAGACCACTAACTTTTTTCATTATAAATGGTGTTTCTATATCAAAACCCAAGTACTGCGTAGGTTGCCTTTTTAATTTAAAACTTTCAGCCCACCGTAGTGTAGATGCCACCTTGGTAGTGAACAAATAAACATCTGATCAATATTATCAACTCCAGATTTGGTCTTATTGTAGTATGTGACACTTTCAGGGAGTTTCTTGGGTGTATCTGAAATAGCAACTGATCTGTGCACAGAACTTAGGATGAGAACATTCTTTGAAGGTTTGCCTTGGTAGTCTGTTAAGAGTGAGCTCTTCATTCATGAATATCCTTGCTTTGGGCACCTCCCTCTGTATTTTGCTCACAGTACCCATAATGCTTGTCTTCTTGCTGTTCAGTAACTTAGCCAGCATTACCGAAATGAAGAAATTGTTGCAAGTAATGTTTCGTCCTTCATTGAGAACAGCTCTGCAAGTTTTGTGACTACATATTCTGAGAGTGACTGATTTGTTTGTCGTTGGGCATCTTTTCCCAAGTAGGGGAATCCATTCACTAAGTAATGTGACTCAGAATCAATGGCTAACCAAAATTTTATTCTGAATTTATTGGGCTTGTTTGCCATATATTGAGTGAAGGGACACCTAGATTTTGTTGGAAACAGCTGCTCATCAACTGCGATGTTAGCACCAGGCCTGTAACATGAAATGCAATTTTCGCTGAATCTATTCCAAATAGTGGAAATCAGTGCAAACCTGTCACTGAAGATTGAACATGAAACTGGATAAATTTCAGTAGTTCTTTACATTGATCGTTACTCATGGTCTGTCTGAAAGGAGGGTCCCCAAACTTTGGACCATAGGTCATTGATTAGCAGTTTTTTGGCAATGAGACCTCAAGCAAAAAATATTTCAAGAAGGGGCAAAGATTTCTTCTTTGGATGTTAACCAATTTTTCAGTTTGCTCCGAGCTTCTGTTTCAGTGCATGATACTATTTCGCGAATCATGAAGTTATCAATGAACAATGTGAATGCCAACATGATACTTCCTTCAATAACTTTTCTCTTTGCATATGAAGTGGGGCCAGGCTGGATCGAAGAACATTCTGAGAGGGCATGTGTCCTGTTGCAACCTTGTTATGATTTGTTACTTTAACCCACATTGCTCCATCCAAAAATAGAAAACTATTATCAGTTTTATTGACTGCTGAATCTAAATCTGGAACATCACCAGTGACTTCAGAGGAGTCCAATTCATCTGTAAAATAATAATAAATAATTAATATCCAATCTATCTGTCAAATATTTACTTCATTTAGAAATAAAACACAACATAGTAAGTGAAATAGTTTTCAAATGTGAAATAAAAAAATAGATTGCATACTTTCAATCAGAGATAAAATATAGATTTTTGTACTACGATAGATCAATTTACCTAAGACTGAAGTGTCAGCATCAAGATAAGTGTCTTCATCTGAGGTCAATGAATATTCCTTCTCACTCACTACAAATTTATCACAATAGTCATTCCCATCAGATTCATTGCCTGACTCAGTAAATAGTTATTCTCTTATTTGATCTTGTGACAGTGCAGATTTGCAGGCTCTTGAAGCCATCTTTACTCTTCGAAAGCCAACATTAGAATGAAGCAAGAAATTGAACAAAAAAACTGATATTTGCTGGTTTTACATGTGATAGCACTGACTTACTGCCTTCCAATGTTTTTTGTTGCCATTCAAATTCAGACTTTGATTACGAAACTATTGACAATTGTCTTAACAGTGATGTCACAAACATATAGCATAATTAAGTAGAATTAGAAAGAAAGCAGTATACAACATCGCTTGGACCAATGTGTTTGCATGCCTCTTTACTACTTTTTAAAGAAAAAAGTCAATTTGACTTCTCCGTCATTCTAGGTAAACAGTGTTATAACTCTGAACATAATTGAAATATTGGTTAGATCTCTTACATATATCTTTATTTCGTGAAATAAGTAAAAGTCATAAAAGATGAAACAAATCTGATAAAAGATATGGAATTTATTAAGTTTAAAATGTTGAAAAGCACTCAAATTGAATTCACCGTCATTCTAGTGTTAAGCCTGTCTACATGTACTGCTACATATAGCTTTATCTTAAAGGTGCTTGATTTTATAATCTAGATCAGCATTTCTCAACTCTGTTCCATGAGCATACTTTAAATGTTTCCAAAATAATTGCCACTTAAAAGTTTTCTGTATGCTTACCTTAAGTGTTCTGCTGATATATGAAAATGATGTTTTTCTTGGGTACATAACCATATGGTGGGAGACAATTGGACAGGACAAATTTGTCGGCAAGCCAATTCGGCAGGAAATTAAATTTGCTAGCATTGAAGTGACAGCAAGAAAGTTTTGTTATGTCACTAAGGCAATATTATACTACAATTGATTTTTAATATGCAAAACTTATATTCATTGTCATTATTGCATATTTAAAAACAAACAGTAGTACCAAAACTTGCTTTTATCATTCATTGTTCAGCTGATAAAAGTAAAAATTTGCATGTAAAAATTGCTAAATGTGTTAAACTTAGATATGTTTTTTGCCAAATATTACAGTGATTCATGTTGCAGTTTGTCTTTTTATTGATCAATTAAGCCTTTTTAATGATCAATTTAGACTTTTTTCCATCAATTTTGTCTCTATACCAAACAAAATAGTCTTTTTACTGGTGAATTTCATCTAGTGTATTTTAAAAATGTAAAAAAGTTTCAGTAATAAAACGAATATTGAATAAATGAACATATGAATAAAAAAAAAAAAGAAAAACCATAAATAAAGTTCAATACTGTAATTAATTTTCAATGTTCTCTCTGTTTAAAGATCTCATTAAATAATTACTCATCAATTCCCCTTTATGAAAACCTCATGGCACCAATTTGATAAACAATTATGTAATCAGGTGATTAACTTCAATCTTTAAATTTGATTGCAAAATTTCATTACATTTTGTTTTTCTAAAGAAGGCTAATCTAAGATGAATACATTTATTTTATTTCATAGTATGTAGTACATTGTTTTTTTTGTTTTTATATTTTAATCTGCTATGAATGGATTAGTTTTACTAAATATAATTGTGATAAAGTTGAAAAAAAATTTGCTCTCTTAAATTTTACTACATATTTGAGACAAAAATCGAGAATTCAAAGAAACTAAGATTAACTGTAAGCTGAAATGATATGGTTATATGTTTGGTGAACAAAAAAGTTTAAAAAACTTTGATCTAGATTAGTGGTTCTCAAACTTTTTGTGCCTGTGGCATGCTTTGCTACCTTTCCAAATTTTGCAGCACACTTGGACCAGAGTGCAGATATTTTTTGGTCTGCACTGAGTTTTCCACGTTTTCCTTTACCTGATGCATTACAGTGTGTTACATAAAGGCCTCGAATTTTTATGTAACTTTCTATAAATAAAGTGAAAACTTTCTTTTATTATTCTTCACTAGTTTTTGTACTGTTTTTACATAAAGTATTTAGGTTCTGCATATCGTGTATGACAGGCATGTCAAACTCATGTGGCTATGTGGGCTGCATCGGTGAAATTTTAGCCTGAAATTTTGCTGCTGGTCGCAATCTGGTTACAAAAGAAATTGAAGGCCAATAAAAAAAATCTTCACCTGAATTGTTTGGCTGATCCAGGTTATTCTTTTAAATTTTACATTGAAATCAAGGTGAGGACCAAGGAAGAGGTCTTCACTTAATTGGTTGGTTGATTTCGGTTTGAAAATCAAATTCTTGCTAATAAAACTTGCCACTTTAATTATTTAAAATTAGTTCTAAATTTATCATTAATTTGATTTCGTATTGAGCATCTGATTGAAAGTTCGTTGAAAGGCTTTGCGGGCCGCGAGTCTGAAATGCCTGGTGTACTGAAACAAGCCTGAAAGATAACTGATCTCCAAAACTTTACGTAATGGGAATTACATTTAAAATTTTTAAGCTTTTTGGTCACAGCTCTTAAAAAAACATAATTTTCCTCTGTTATAGAGTGTGCGGAGCATGGATTAATGTATTTTAAAAAGTTTCGGGGCACACTCGAAATCTCTCATGGTACAGTAGTGTGCTGCAGCACACAGTTTGAGAAACACTGATCTAGATCCTTAACATATATAATTTTTTAACTGATTCCAGTTACAACATAGCCAGAAAATCTGTCACAAAAAATGGGGTCCATACAGATCCCTACAGCTTTTATTGCAATTTTTCAGGGATTTGCCCACCAAGGAATAACGTAAAGTGCTATAAAAATGGTTCTGAAAAGTAACATTGAGTGAAAAGCTGGTCATGATTTTTAATTAGAATATCATGAAAAAGACATTTAAAAAACTTATTGATCTTTGTGCAGTTATGTGAGCAATAGAAAATTTTGAAGACTTCTCCTAGGTATTTTACATTTGGTGTGTATGTTTGTAATATGTTTACAAATTAGAATTGTTATGCTCAGTGTATATGCTTGGCTTGGCACAAGAAATTCATTAAACAAATGTATGCCAAGTATATTGCAGGTCTTGTTCACTCTTTGCCATTAATAACATCACCGGCTTTGGGGATTTCTCACAATTTATAAATTTATGAAGTAAGATTTTTGTATAGTAAACAAGAATCCATACTACCAGGTTTAAAGAAGGCTTTTTAATTGTTGCAACTGAGATTATTATCTTGAATGTTTTACAAACATTTCTAATATTTGTTTTTTATTTCTATTTTCATTTTTATATTTATTTTTCTGACTCACAGGAAAGCATATGAGGTGCTATACATAGAGTAAGTGTCAAGCAATTATCCCACATGCTTTTGAAGATGCAAAGATATTGCTGTCCAAAATTGAAATTTTGAATTTTGGTGTTTGTTAGGGATACTGTAGACCTCAGTTAATCTGGATTCAATTTGACAAGCAAGATCATTTGAATCAGGCAAAAATCTGGATAATTGAAGCTTTTTATTAGGAATTACAGTATATAGAAAATCATTTGTACTTTCAGTTTTATTCGAGTTAAGCAAAATTCCACATTAACTGAATACGGATTTACCAAGGTCTACTGTATAACTGAAATTTAGAACTGCCTGCCAAGATTGCCAAACAGGAGAAAGTGCTGCAAAGTGTCTTTTCTAAAAATACAACAGAAGGGCTCAAGTAGGTTTTGAGCTGTGATTATGTCAACCACAATCATGGCACTTGACCAAGTTGTCAATTTAATATAACTGTATCATCTAATTTGGGGTGGTCAACAAGTCAATCATCTCATCTTTAGTAGATTGTGTCTGATTTTTCTATTGTACTTGTCTTTCATGTGTAAAAATTTGTTGTTTTGTAGGATAAGAAACAATTTTTGTATAGCTGGTACAATTTTTACGCAAAACTTCCATATAATTTACTTCTGTATTCAGTAACTATGCTAACAAACTGTCAGTAATTGATATTTTATTATTTGCCACAGTGTTTCTGTGGCAATTGATCAAGAGTTTGAGTTTAAAGTTGGCCACTGCTGATCTAATTCATACACAACATCATGTTAATGTTATCAGTTATTACATGTTTTTAATGTTGAAAGTTTGACTGTTTTTTGAAAAAATAAAAACCTTGCTAAATAGTAAAATTTCATCTTTGGAAATCTCTCTCTTGTTATTACAGATGGTAGATTGATGTAAGCTTGTAAGTTTATTGAATTGATAGATTATTAGAAAAACTATGCATGAAATTGCCAAGATATCTAAATGTTCCAATTTTGCTTTACTGCTTTAAATTGTTTATTGTAAGTACTTGCAAGGTTGAAAGTGTGAAAGTGCCAAATAGAATGTCATTTATGGGTTAATATTTATACAATTAAAACAATATATAACTTTGTATTATTAGTGTTTCATCAATAATTCTTCAATGATTCATCAATAAAAACTAAAAATTTTTTTTTTTTCAGTTAGTTTCGTTTTTGCTAATTGGAATTGCCTCGTATGCCAAAGCAGCTGCACTAATTACATCATTTGAAATTGCTGGAGGTAAAATTAATTTATCTAGTCAAGAAAAGAAATTTTTCTGCTTATGTGGTTGTTTGGTAGATACTGCACATCTACTTTTAATAATTGATAATTTTTTTCATTTTATTAGTGTTACAGTTTAACTGATGTAAGTGAAAATTGATGTTGTTTTGCAATTTTGTGTGTTTCCACCAGGTAAATGATTGGTTAAAAAAAAATTTTTTTTCATCATTGGATGTCGGCTTAGGTAAAACATTGAATGCTGCTAAAAGTGCTGTATTGTATGAGCAGTTCACCAGAATTTGTCACAGAACTTGGCACTGATTTTAGGAGAGGCTATAACTTGTTGTTTGAAATGTTAATTAATGACTTAACAATAGTATTAAGTTTATACTATAATTTATAATAAAGCAGGGGTGCAAAAATTTTTGTGGAGTTTGGTAGCATGTAGAAATTTTTAGTAGCGCATGCATTTTAGTTTTGCCATACTTCATTCATGCTCTTAATATATTAAAATATTCAAAATAAATATGTTGCTACTTAAGCATGTCACACATGTGTGTCATTAGGACATACTTAAGCATTTCAAGTGACACTTTTGGCTGTTCAAAAGTTAATACTGGTAATATACCGTAGTGGGAAAAATAGACTAGACACTTGCAATTGCTTGTTAATAAATTGTGAGTTAAAATTTTCTCCTTTAAAACGTCTGATATAAGATTTGCCATCAGAACCAACCAAAGTAACTTTTATTAGTGAACAGCACTTTTTTCCAATCTTCAAGAATCCAATCAGAATGATCTTTGGCAAAGCTTAATCTTCGAACTCTGTTTCTGAGAAAAACAAGAGGTTTCTTATGGGCTAGTCTGCCATACAACCCAAGATCTCTGAATCTTCTGAGTGTCCAAACAGACATTTTAACTCCTTTCCACTTATTAACATCTCTCTGAACATAACAGCAGTTCTTGTTCCATCTGATAATGATTTGGTGTTTAATGTACTGATCTGTTCTAGCATTTGTTATCTTGCTTTTTCCTGGTCAATTTTGCTCCTTGATATCTCCTGTTTGTTGAAATAACTTCCAAATGTCAGAAACAGTAGATTTTACAACATCTAGTTCATTTGCAATTTTTCTGATAGAAATATTTTGCTGTCTAAGCTTAACAATTTTAAGACAAGTTCTTGGGCTTAGACTTTGTCTAGGAGTCATCTAACACAATCAAAAACTATTTATAATAATCAAAATTAACTTTTAATGTTAAAATCTGACGATAATAGAAAAAAAAATATCGATTTTATTATTTTATTTTTGTGTAAAATGAAAAATGACAAAGTGTCTGGTCCATTATGCCCGGGCAAATAATTGCAAAAAACTAGCTTTCACAATGCTGCTTTTTTTATTCACAAATTCTTTATTTGTGAGCTACATCAATCAAAAGAGCATAAAAATCTTTATCAGAATATGCAAATAAAATATTTTAAAAACTGGTAGTTTTTTCATAATAATGAATTTAATTACTTGCACTCAAGTGTCTGAACTATTTTGCCTGCTATGTAGCTTTAACATACGCAAACATTTTGAATAATTTTCCGTCAGTCCTTTTTGCCCTACAGTGTTTCAATTAAAATATAAAATATTTTAATTCTTCATCATTGTAATATATTTAATTATTCCTATATTTAACTGCCAATGCTTTGCTAACTGCTCTTGTATTTATTCACAAAAGCCAATATAACTCAAAAGTTAAAAATTTAGGCCAGGGGTTTGTAGCATTTAATACTGCTTGGCCAAATGCACACAATAAAATTAAAAATAACCAATAGTATTGACAGATCCATTTTTTGGTGGTCTTTAGCAAAGACTTTTAAGAATTGTTATGGCCAACTCTTGTCAGAAGAGATCATTGGCAAATGACAAACTGCAAGAAAATTGTAGTTTATATAGGATAGGAAGACAATGAAAATAATGGCCTCTCTTATTGGTTGGAGAAAAAGCACATGATTGGTTGCATGCTCACTTACACTGCAAGCTAGAAAGCTTTAGTTTCATGGACAAACTTTTTCTGGCAACAAAGAGAGGGTTCAAGAGACTCTATGAAGGTGGCTTTAAGCATTTGCCAGATGAGAAGATAATCATCCTGTAACTAAAGTTGAATACCAGTTAATATTGAACTTTTTTTGTGTAAATTTTGTTATCTAACAAATGTTAAACAATAGCCAAATCCAAAATAGATGCATTTTGAGTGGATTTACATTGACTTTCAGGGAGATCTTTTTAAGGTTTAACTTGATTTCTGATAAATTTTGGAACATATTGTCAAATTTGTTCTTCCAGTCACTGGGATGTTCTACTTACTTACACACTATTGCAGTGACAACATGTTCCAAAATTTGATTTTTAATTTACACTAGTTTTTACATAGTCTCTAACAAGCAGCATGTGAATCTCTAAAAAAACAACTATGAGTTAGTCATAATGTGAGTATCGATTAAACCTACTTGGCCTTGTTGCATTACTGCAAACTAAAACAAAAATGGTCCAAAAGGAATGCAAAGTCTTTTAAGCTTCTAGGAAACTCCTTTCAATTTTCAAACTCTCCATGAAACTTGGCATATTATCTTGTCCGCTTCTGCAAAAACAGGAAAGGCATACAGTACATTTAAATTCTTTGCCAAAAAATTCTGGCCCTATTCAACATCATTTTGTAATTGATGCATTGTTCATCATATAAAATGCATTGAAGAAGCATAAATGTTAAAATGGATGATTTTTTTATCAGCATAAATGTTAAAAATGGATGATTTTTAGGTATGGGCATATTGTGTATGTGTGTGTAATATAGATGAAGCTGGATATTTGCATTCCATATAATTGCATAATCTACTGTATCTCATAAGGATCAGAAATCCCAAACCAAAGTCAATTATTTGCTAAGAAAACAGTTTGGTTAATTGCTTGTTGGTTTATTGTGTAGTCTGGTTAATTGAATAGAAATTCAAAGCTATTTAATCATTAACCAAAACAATTCTGCACATAAATGAAAATAACCGCTGATTGAAAATGCATGTGCATGTGCACACAATGCTCTTGCAGCACATTCATGAGTAGACAGCATTTGATTCAAAACAATGTCAGAACAAAGTTGCTGTGTGTTTCTAAAACATTTGTCTTCATCTGATTAAAATAATGTGAGTTTCAATGTTTGTAACCAATCAAAAAAAATATGTGACCTGGTCAATTGAAAATAATGCATGACCACTGTCAATGAAAAATAGCACATGAACCTCATTGTGGAATGACAGCTCATTTAATTGTAAATGTATGAGGTGATTTCATTTCAGCATTACATAGTTGGCAATACACAGTGCAGAATTTTATGTTTAAAAATTGAGTAAGCCAAAAGATTTATTGCTGTTTGACAAAATCTTTTTATGTTTAGAAAATGACATCCAACATAGGATGCAAAAAAATATTAAACAAGCAAGAATCAAAAAATATTTCACATAATTAAATTATAAATGCTTTCTGGCAATGTTAATTTGTGTGTTTTAAGTTGAGAAGATGCATTTTTTTTCTTTGTTTATTTGTTTTTACTACTTTCAGATAAACACATAATTCAGTTAATTGCATAACAAAGCTTGGCAAATTGGCTATGCAATTAACCAGATTTATCTGTATTCACAATAAAACTGTGTCATGATTTTGCAATCAATTTATTTCACAAATTTTCTGAAATTGTTTGTCTAACAACTTAATGTGATTATTTGGTTAACCAATTAGCTGAAATACAAGTATATGCATATATCCAATTTTGACTATGTAAGAATTCTTGGTGTATGAATTAGCCATATTTGCAATAGAACAGCATTTTTAGACCCTACAAGAATTTTTAATGGTTGATTCAATCTTTTCATCATTTTAATTTTAATTTAATTACGACTATTTAATGTGAAAAAATAAGTATTACTTAATTTCAATTTTAAACATAAATGTTATGAGTATTTAATGTGAGAAAATAAGCCTTACTTTAAGTGACTTAACCCTTTTAAGACTACTTGTACATCCGTGTCCTCCCATTGGTTGCAATATGACTAACAGGACTGCAGTGTCCCAAAAGCAGCCTAACTTTGCTTTTCATCTTTTTGCTACAGCTGGTTGTTTTGGCAGTACTACAGGTCAGGTTATGTGTGTAATCACTGTGTTGTTTAGCAGTTTTATTTGAAGTTTGCTTGAGTGGCATCCATGTTGTACTTAGTCTGTGGCAGTTTTAGACTGTTTTTTACAAATCTCATGTGAGAGCTTGAAAGTGACATATCAGCTGTGTTTAGCAAGTGTAATTACAGATAAGTGTCATAACAGTGGTATGTTTGCAAAAGCAAGCAGTTGTTTTTTGATAATGGGACTCATTTGTCGCAACAGTTTTTTTTGTGATGTGTACTGTATGAAAACAAAATATTTGTTTTTCAATAATTTTGAAATTTGGTTATGTGTTATGGTTATAATTTTTACTCAACTGCATTTAGAAAGCATGGCTACTAGAAATAGTATGACTAGTGAGAAAGCATTGGCTTCCAATGAAGCATATTCAGATTAATCAGATTCTATTGTAGATGATAATGATGGTGAATATCAACCATCGTCTTCTGACAGTAACCTGATTGTTAGAAAATGAGATGCTAGATATTGAAGATGATGCAAATGCTAGTAATGAATCAAATGATGATAGGGTAGATGGGATTTCTAGCCCTTGTGTCTGGTCTACTATTGTAGGCAATTTTCAGCGAAGGATGAACGTCAGTAAAGAAAGATATTCAGAGCTGCATCCTAATCTCAAGCACACATCAAGTTTATTTGATATATTTTCGAAGATGTTTTTTTACTCTCTGGTTGTACAAATTTTGTACCATGTCAATCAAAGACTGACAATTTATGGAAAGCCCAAAAAGAAGGACATATAAACCTATGACACTATGTGAAATTATGCAACTGTTTGATTGTTTGTTTATTATGAGCTACTTTTATTTACCTGCTCAAAGTGACTAGTAGCCAAGCATCCTTCAATGGGAAATGCTTTTATAAAAGAAACATTTTCGATGGATCGTTTTAAACTGTTAATGTCCTAATTATACATGAATGAACCATATAAATTAGATTCATCCAGTAGACTGTATTACATAAGAAGAACTCATTTCATGCCTCAAGTATACTTTTCAAAAATATAGAGGAGATAATTTTTTTCTAAATATAGAGCAGTCAAGAACAAAGTTCAAAGGAAGATGTTTGTTTTGCCAATATGTTTCTATGAAGCCAGTGAAGCAAGCAGTAAAGATATGGACGTGATGTGACACTGCTACAGATACATGTATGATATGAACATTTATGCTGGAAAGGAGGGAAGCTTTACAAATGAAACTCTGAGTGAGAGAGTTGTAACAAAACTGGCATCAACCATAAAAGTAGCAGACTTAACCTTATCCTTTGACAGGTTTTTTTTATGTCTATTCATCTGATGGATACAATTGGGTTTCCCGTTGTTGGAACATAAGTGAAAACAAGAAAAAATTTTCCAGTTTTCAAAAACTGTTAAATCATGGTGAAGCAGAATTTGAGGAAACACAAATGAAACGTTAGCAGTAAAGTGATGTGATGCAAAAGGAGCAATGCTTATTAGTAGCTGCCACACTGGCCTTCTCAAAACAGTGATGAAAACACATAATGGAACAAAAATGACTGTGTCATGTTTGGAAGCAATTCAATTTTATTGATCTTGCATGGGAGGTGTAGACTGTGCAGACCAAATGGCCAGCTTTTATGATTTTGATAGGAAGTCTCTGAAATGGTGGAAAAAGGTTTTTTATTGACTGCTGATGTTTGCTGCAGTAAATGCTTAGATCATACACCAGCAACTCAATCATGATGGAAGGAAGGCACCATTCTTAAACTTTCTTGTGGAGCTAGCAGAAAGTTTGATTCACTATGCCCAAAACAAAAAAGGTGTGAGGATCCAATCAACTGGTGGATGGCTATGAAAGCATGTATGAGTTATGCAGAATGTTGGATCTCATCTCCCAGTAAAGGGCAAAACTCACCAATGTTGCATTGGATCTACCAAAAGGTCATTGAAAAGCAAACAAAGACCATGTGTGTCAAGAGTGGTATAGTGCAGTGGTCTTCAACCTTTTTGTCTCCGCAGACCGGTCTACGTTTGATAATTCTACTGCGGCCCACCAAAAGAGAGGGGGAAACGCAGATTGTTTTTAATTTACTTGTATTTGAACATGCATTCAAAATAAAATTATTTGAACCATAAAACGAATATTAAGTGATTTAAATTTGCAAAATTTTCAATCCATCTTTAAATCAATGAGAACCCTGAGCTTGTTTCTCTGCAACGAGACGGTTCCATCTGGGGATAATAGGAGATAATGACACTCGAAGTGTCTTGCTTACGTCCAGGTTATTCCGTTGTTTTGTTTTGGTTACTGCCATTGTAGAAAACCCCACTTCACACATATAGGATGTCGGATATGGTAATAGGCTTTTAAGCGCTCTGGTGGCGATATCCGGGTATTCCGCCATGACCTTAATCCAGAACACTGGCAGAGTTGTTGTGTCGAACGTAGCTTTAAGGCTGCTGTCATTTGCAATCTCCAGCAGCTGATCTTCTTCTTGCACAGACATGCTAGATTCACCTGGTTTGCTGACAAATGGGTTGCGCATCCATTCTTTACCAGTTCGTGGGTCTTTTGTACTTGGAAAGTAGCGCTCAAAATCTTTCAAAAGCAAAGATAGATGATTGCGCACCAACTTCGGAAATGAAGGCTCAGGCTCAGTTTCGCCCAACATCCCCGCTAATGTTTGAAACATATCCAAAATACCATTGTTCATGCGTCGTCCCCACAACTCCAATTTCGCTTTAAATGCAGCTACTTTGTCTGCCAACTTGAAAACAGTTGTCATTTTCCCTTGAAGGGAGAGATTTAGTTCATTGAGCAGGCTGAATATGTCACACAGATAAGCAAGTATTGCAACCCATACCTTGTCACTGAAATGTGCTGCCAGAGGTGACTTCTTTTCTGAAAGAAATCTTTGCAATGGCTCTCGTAGTTCAAACACTCTGGTTAGCGATTTTCCTCAGGATAACCATCTTATTTCTGTGTGCAAGAGTAGGCGTTTGTGCTCTGCATCCATCTCCTCACAAAGTTGCTCAAATAGACACGAGTTAAGGGCGTGTGCTTTGATGTAGTTAATAACTTTAACGACATCAGTCAATACGCTGTTTAATTCCGGACACATTTTTCGACTTGCCAGCATTTTCCTGTGAATGATGTAATGCGTAAATTCACTCTCAGGAGCAACCTCCTTAATCCGAGAAATTAAACCAGACAATCGTCTGGTCATGGCAGCAGCTCCGTCTGTGCATATGCCGACACAAAAAGACCATTTTAATTTTCCTGATATATAACCATTCAGTGACTTGAATAGTTCTGCTCCTGTGGTGTTGGTTGGTAAGGATAGCGCACATAACAAATCCTCATGCATATCTTCCTGATAAAGATATCGTGCATAAACAAGTAGTATTGCGTTGTTGTCGATATCTGTAGATTCGTCAACCTGGAGTGCGTACCACGGCGATGTATTAATCCTCTCCAACAATTGTGCTTCAATGTCTTTGGCTATTTCTTCAATGCGCCTTGTCACAGTGCTTGCTGAAAAAGGCACATGCATTATCTTTTTAACAGCAGCCTCTCCTAGAAGCTCACAGCAAATGTCTTTAGTGGAGGGCAAGATTAATTCTTCACCGATGGTGAATGGCTTTTTCGCCTTAGCAATACGGTTAGCCACCAAAAATGATGCTCTCAATGCATTCTCATTTATTGATGTAGTGACCCTCAGAAATTTTTCCTGTCCTTTGTGCTCCCGTTTTTTTCTTTCAAAATACTCCAGGGGCTTGTCTTTTGATGTAGCGTGCTTGCTGTTCAAGTAGCGAAGCAGTTTTGACGGTTTCATTGACCCATTTGAGAGCCGGTCACTGCAAAGTATGCAGAGCGGTGTTGGTGCGTGGGTATCACCTGTCACGATAAATCCATATTTCAAGTAGGACGTATGGTATTGTCTGTTAAAAGTTTTCTGTTTCTTTAATGTTGAAGGCTCTTCTGTCTCTTCAATGGACCTTTTCCCATTCACAATGAAGCTTTCTAACGACGTCTGTTTGGTACTCATTTTTGATAAATTTTAACACACAATTAAGTAACTGACTGTAAAGATTTAATGAGATATAGCTTAACTAAAAAAATAGCTTAAATGAGAATAACTTCACTAAAAAAGAAAGCTGAATTAGCCTGGAGCTGCAAAGCAGAACACATACCAGAATTAACAAACAACTGAGATACTAAAACTGTACTGTTAAAAAACATAAAGCTGTGCTCTGCATAAATGTCCAGGTTCAAGATCAAAATAACAATTCAAAAACTTTAGCATAACAAGGGCTTGTGATGTAATAAACCAAGGTTATGATGTGATAAAATGGCCTCTCCAGACAATCTCTGGATTGCGGATTTCGAGCTACGGAACAAAAGGGGTTCCCACACTAATTAACAGTTCCTTGTGCGGACTGGCACCAACTGACCCACAGACCGGTACCAGTCCGTGGACCGGGGGTTGGGGACCACTGGTATAGTGTACTGCTTAGCTTGTTTTGCAACATGCCACAAAGGCTAAATTTAAGTGTTTTTGCCAGACAATTTGTGTGGTAGCCACACTCACACACAGTCATTGATTTGAGTTTGTTGTAGCTGGTAAATTTGTTTTTGTAATTCCATACTCTTTTTATTTCCTGACTGCTGGAATACATGTGTCCCCTCCCAATTTTGACTGCTAATAAATTTTAGTTCAATGTAACCCATTTATTTTAATGAAATAAAATACAGCAAACACAAAAAAAATTTATTTTGCACTATGTGTTCTGCTTGAAAATTGAGTCTTGAAAGGGTTCAAACTAGTGATGGGATGATTAATTGGAATCAAAGAATTTTTAGGAATTGGAATTGGCATCAGAATCAAAAAATTTTTAACAAGAATTTCAATTCTTATGAATGATTCCTAATTTATTTATAAATTTGCTTTTTTTTTGTATACCTCACTATGATTGTGCATGCATATATATGCGAAAAGAAACATTCTCTTTTGTATTCTTTTTGTATATTCTATTCTATATATACATATATATACATATACGCTGCATATATATAGGTTTTTTATTTTTTAAGACAATAACCAAAACTTTCCTACCTGTTTCATCCAATTTAGGAATTAAGGAATGGATGTAACAAGCTTTGGGGGTGTTTTTTTAAATTAATAAAAAATTTAGATATGTTCTAAGTTTCAATAAACACTTTACAAAAACACAATGATTAATTTATATAATCACTTTTTAAAGAACCTCAACAGTCTATTTCATCCAATAAAATTAGTCTGTTTTATTCATATTAAAATAAGAGAACGAGAATCAGATGATCAGACTCGCTTTTTTCACCTTAATAGGAATGCATATCCTCTGTATTTGCATTCACTGTATTTTCTTATATGATGTCATAAGAATTGTATTATTTGTTTGATTAATTTAACAAACTACATGTTTTGGAGAATAAAATTTGAAACACTTTAATGTTTCTAGTTTTTGAAATAATTTAAGTTTTATACATATTAGAATATTATAACTAGTATTTTACCATATTAAAAGTTTTGGTTCAAAAATTGATTTTAAATTTTGCTGTCTCAAGTATTTATAACTGTTTTTATTTTGTTAGGACTTATTGCTTCTGGGCTATTTTTGTTTTTTATTGCCTTTCTTGGATTAATAGCTGTGTCCAAGCATCATCAAGTTTTATTATTTTTTGTATCCTTTTATATTGTTTTTCAACAGTTTTTGATTAACCTGTTTTTGCTATATATTTTCTGTTGCTTATCATTTTTTTATAAGTTAAAGAGAAAGTACTTAACACTCATTTATTCATTAATTTGTTAATAATCTTTTAAAATGTCATTTAATATTGTAGTAATAAAATAATTTTAAGCATATGATTATGAAAAAGAATAAGCTGTAAAACTGCTGATGCCAAATCAAATTTTTTAGAAAAAAGAATTGTATTTGATAAAAATCATAATTACAACATGTTTTCTATATATATCATAGAATTATGCAGAAAAATAAATTAAAAAATACAAAAGTAGTTGAATGAAAATCAATCACTGCCAAAAACAATTTGATAAGTAACCAAGAGTGGTGCAGCCAATAACAGAAAAAAAACGCTTTTTACATGTAAAGAAAAACTTAGTTTATTTTTTTCCAAAAAAATAGTTATAAAATTCACTAACATATCAATTTGAAATTGAGATGGGCCAGACCAAATTTTAATGAGTAGGAAAAAACACATGATAAAAATGCATAGAAAAATATATTGCACAATATACATAGATATCAACTAAAATAACGGCCCAGATGGTAGGTGCTTTCATGCAGCCTGGGCCGTGAGTAAGTCTGCTCATTGATTTTAAAATGACAGACCGAAACTGAAACTACCAAAATGGAAGGGTATCCACCCATTCCGATGTTCAGTGTGGGTCTGCTAATCGGAAAACGTCCTTTTCAGCACGGGGCAATGTCAGGATAAAACTGCCCTTTTCAGGGCACATTGCCAACAAGTTCTGAAGACCCACTATTCTTCAGCTGAACATCGAAGGCCTCACTGCAAGCAAGATGAATGTTCTTCATCACCTCGCTATGCAGTCTGAGGCACTCGTCATCCTACTGCAGGAGACCCACTGCACTGATGCAGAGAAGTTGGTACTACCACACTACCAACTAGCTGGGTCTTCTTTAAGCAGGAAGCATGGCCTTGCCACGTTTGTCCACGAGCGATTGAGATACACGCTTTTGGACCAATCTCCACCGACATTGGAGATCGAATGGCTGTCTGTGGACGTTGATGGCTATAAAATAGTCAACGTCTACAAACTACTGCCAATGCGACTGCGAACCCTGGATCTCCCAGTGTTTCCTCACCCCTGTCTGTACGCTGGCGATTTTAACTGTCGTCATGCTGACTGGGGTTACAATGACAACAGTCCGGACGGTGAGTGCTTGGCTGGCTGGGCAAGTATTAATTGTCTTGCCCTGCTATATAATGCCAAGGACGCTGCCAGTTTTTATTCCGGCTGCTGGAACACTGGCACCAATCCAGACCTAGCTTTCGCTAGCCTAGGTCCAAACAGTAGCTTACCGGATAGACGTGTCCTTGAGAAGTTTCCCAGGTCACAACATCGACCCTCGCTTATTACACCACCAAGGTTTGCTATGGCAGTGCCAAGCATGCCTGTTAAGTGATGGAACTTCCGCAAGGCCAATTGGAGTCACTACATTGCTTTGACGAATAAATTCGCAAAGACTTTGTTGCCGCCTGATTCACTTGATGTGAATGCAGCTTACCAGGACTTCTGTAACACTATTAAGAAAGCAGCCAAAAAGACTATCCCACGCGGGTATCGAAGCAACTATATTCCGTGTTGGGATGCAGAGTGTGAATCCCTCTATAAAACCTTTCTGCAGTCTCCTCAGGGAGACGACTCAAGTTTGGCTGCTACAGCTCTGCTTTCCAAGCTTGACAGAAAGCGGAGGGATCGATGGTCCGAAGCAGTTCAGAGCATTGACTTCTCACACTCTAGTTGAAAAGCGTGGAGTATTTTGAACAACCTTACTGGTAGGTCACGACACTCTCCTCGTCACGGTCCCGTTTCAGCCGATGCTATTGCATCTCAGCTGGTTAGAAATGGGAAATACAAGGCTGTTGATCGCAAGTCATCTCGACTTGTCTTTCAAGAAGTGTCTGACCTTTGGAGGGCCACAACACCAGACACAGTAAATATCTCTGACAGTTTTTCACAGAGAGAATTTGCTGCTGCCCTTCAGCACTTAAAACCAGGTAAAGCTCCGGGTCCTGATTCCATCTGCCCCGAGCTTATACTCCATGCTGGAGCTGCTTTGAAGTCCTGGTTACGTGACTTCATTTCTTCCTGTTTGCGCCGACTCAAAATTCCCAAGATTTGGAGAAGAGCGCTTGTGGTCGCGATCCCAAAACCAGGAAAGCCCGTGGGGGATCCAAAGAGTTATTGACCGATATCTCTGCTCTGTGTCCCCTACAAGATCCTCGAGAGGCTTATCTACGCCTGCGTTGAACCATTAATCGATCCACTGCTCCCTAAAGAGCAGGCTGGGTTCCGACGCGGGAAGTCAACCGTAGATCAAGTTGTTCTGCTAACCCAGAACATCGAGGATTCTTTCGAGACTAAAAAGGAAGCTGGTGCCGTATTTATCGATCTGACAGCTGCTTATGACACTGTCTGGCACCGTGGCCTTACCTCCAAGCTGCTGAGACTACTTCCGGATAAGCACATGGTCAAAATGATCATGGAGCTTGTCCGAAATCAAAGTTTCACCCTTACCACCAGTGACAGCAAGCAAAGCAGGCTATGCCGTCTTAAAAACGGCGTTCCTCAGGGATCGGTCTTGGCTCCCCTCCTATTTAACATCTATATGTACGATCTTCCTTCCATGATTTCCAGAAAGTTTGTTATGCTGATGATTTAGCATTGTTGCATTCTTCTGGAAACTGGAAGGACTTGGAGGGGACATTAAGCCAAGACATGTCCACACTATCAGCGTATCTCCAGACTTGGAGGTTGAAGCTCAGTCACACTAAGACGGTGACGGCAGCCTTTCACTTAAATAACCGAGAGGCCAAACGTGAGCTAAAGGTCTACAACAATAGTAGACTTTTACCGTTCTGTCCAACCCCTACATACCTTGGGGTAAAACTGGACAGATCGCTCACGTTTCGTCACCATTTAGTGGCATTGCGCAAAAAACTATTGTCGCGCGTCACACTGCTGAGGCGACTCGTGGGCTCGGGATGGGGTGCTAGTGCTAAAACACTACGCATAGCCACCTTATCTCTAGTCTACTCAACAGCTGAGTACTGTGCACCAGTCTGGTGCCACAGTGCTCACACTCGCCTCATTGACAGTGTCTTGAATGACGCCTTGCACATAGTTACTGGATGCCTGCGTCCCACTCCAATGGACCACCTACCTGTACTTTCAGGCATCCAGCCAACTGAGCTTCGCCGACTGGGAGCGACACTCTCCTTGGCTCACCGTGGATCTCTGAACCCTGATCATATATTGCATGGTCTGTTAAGTGGGTCCTCAGATACTGGCCAAGTGAGACTAAGATCCAGATGCCCGTTTGTGCCAGGTGCGCGAAATCTTTTGGACAATCTTGCCAGACTTGGCATCCGCGCCTCTGAATGGACGAATCACAAATGGAAAACGGAGTACTGTAAAAGTGCTTCCAGGCTCTGTGCTGTTGTGCCCGAGACCAGTGTCAGGCCTGTTGGGATGGGCTTCCCCGAGCAGCTTGGGTTAAGCTCAACCGCCTGCGGACTGGTGTTGGGTGATTCCATTCATCCATGCACAAATGGGGTCTCGCTCCTTCACCGAATTGCAAGTGTGGCACCTCAGAGCAAACCGCAGACCATGTACTAACAATGTGCCCCATACATCGGGCACCACATGGAGCACGAGGTCTGACGATTTTGGATGACGAAACTCGATGCTGGCTTAATAACATCACTGCCAGCATCTGATCCAGGCAGTGCAGCAGTCTGGGGTAGTAAAAGGATAAACCCTCGGCCCCAGTTCTGTTTGTGTCTGGCCTGAAGTGGATGCCCTTCAAACGACGACGACGACGAACTAAAATAACAAAACAGAAAAACAAGCTATACAAGAATAATAAGGAAAAAGACAGCTTATGCATAAAATTTTATGCTTCTTAAGTAATAATTTTTTAAATGAATTGCAAAAAGAATGCTTTATTAATTTTTTGAAATATGCCAAATTTTTTACATCACTACAAATGGATTAATATAAGAGTTAATGTACAAGTAGATTAATATAAATGATGCACAAGAACATATTAAAGATTTAATAAAAGCTACTAATTTAAATAAAACTTCAGTTTAGATAAAATTTTTACTTGCAACTTTTGTTAGGATAAAATTCATGTGGTAACAAGAATTTAGTTGTCTATATCAAAATATTTAACTTATGTTTAACCACTGTAATTTTTATAAAAAAAACAACTCTTTTGCTCTAAGTAGCTTATCAGAAAGTAACTGTTATTCAAAGTTCTATTTAATTAAGAGTTTACTTGCTAATGATTGATTTGCTTTTTCCACAAAATAATTTCTTAGATTTTTGCTAGCCAAGTGACTTGGAAAAAGTTTTGTTTATTTTTATATTAAAAATAAATACTATTTTTTGATTACAATTTTTTCAAATCATTTTGAAAGTTTTTATTAATGTAATAATGTTAAAAAATTTCACTTTCAAAATGTTGAAATTTGTGTCTTTAACAATCTTTTAATTAAGTACATCCTTGTTTTGTTCCTTCTTTTTGTCATTCAGTTTTCAGTATCCATTGCTTGTCTTAGTTTATCAGAAGAACAAGTGGTGAGTCATAAGTTTATTGTCTCTTATCTATATTATCGCTATATTTTTAGAGCTTGCTAAAAATAGTTTTATATGCATATTGCAATTATTAATAAATTTTTTATTTTTTAGTGCATCTTGTATGTATAATTGGAAAAAGATTTTACATTGATTTTTCCAAGCAAAAATTGCATTTGAATTTCTTAACAGCAATATCATCTTTTTTACTTACTCTGTGATTCTTAGATGAATATTTGAAAAAATTAATGACTGAATTGTATTAAGCATTGCTGTTATCTGGTTTAATCACAAAACAATAACTAAAGCAAGAAGTAAATTGACATTTTGATGATGATTTTAGTTTTCTTTGTTTTTACTAAAGTATACCTTGTAAAATATAAGAGTTATTTGTTTTGTACTATAATAAGCAATAAACTTTGATAATAGAGTTCAACAATACATAAATATTGGGGAGGGCCAAATGATACTTCACCAGCAAAAGATGATGCTCAAAGTGTTTTTGTCTGTTGTGGTTGGATGTGGAATGAATCAACTTGCCATGATTTATGTAAACCAGCTCATCAAGTAATTAAAAGTGGTTTGTTATTTCTTGCTTGCTTACTGTCAAAAAGAATAGTGATAGAAATAGCAAATACAACTAGTAGAGTCATTTCTCTAAGCTTTATCTTTTAATTCTGCAGCAGAAATCATCAGAAGAAAGAATCCAGTTATAAACCAAAGAGAAGAGAACTTGCATTGTGACAATTTTTCCCTTAGGTGTCAGATAAAAAGCTTTGATAATTTACTCTGCTTAAGACTACTGTAGTTGATAGTAAAAGTGATCAACATGGTGGTGGTTCAAAACCTACTTTTGCCATTCTGTTGTGTCATTGGGAAACACATTTTACAACACTTTTTCCTGCTTGACAGTCGTGGCAAGCAACTCTGAATTTAAGTCATACCTCTTATAAAAACTGAACTTATTATAAACCTCTTATAAAAACTTATTATAAAAACTGCCAATTTATAAGAAGTTTTCCAATGATTATTAATATACTTAATGAAAGAAATGATGCAAGATGTCTGCTGTCATATCTTTCAAATTTTTTTTACCCAGATCTTTCTGGCTAACTTTTTGATTTCACATAGTATGATATGTAGCAAGTGATAATGAAAATGCTGTTTTGGATTAACACTTCTCACAATTTTTATAACTTGACTGCATATTAGCACATCATGGTATGGGCTGTTGGAAATAAATACCCTATTTTCTTCTGTCAACAAACTTTAATTTTTTACTGACCTCTACTGTGCTAAAGAGGTAGGGATAGAGGGATCATTGTTATAGTAGTATTACTTGCTTTTTTGTAATTCACCGGTGATATCAAGCACATGTGTCACAGTCAGTATCATTATCATATTACTCGATTTTTTTATCACTTTCTTGAAACAAATAGTATGTCAGATATTTATGATACACACACAAAGACAGATCTAGAACCAAGCATGTCAATAGTAGCCTCCTTATCATACATCTAATCATACCAAACTTACTATCAGTAAGCCCATATTAAAATGTAGTTTATTAACACAAATTATATCTAAATATACAGGGAAAACAGTATACAAAAACAGCAAGAACGATATATATGGTAACAAACCTTGTCTCTTCTTGTTGAAATAAACTAATGAAATCCACTGGTATGTATCATAGTAGATGCAGAAGGCCACTGATGGTGACTAGTAGGTTTGCCGTACTCATGAAATTGTGTCAAGGAGTTTTATTGAATAGGTGGAAATTAATTAAATTTCACTACTGATTATAAAGTTCTTTGTTTCTGAGAGATGGACTGGAGCTGGGTGGTCCAACTAAATGGTTGGACATGTTTCCATCATCCAAGTTATCAGGTTCTTGTTGACATCTGAGAGAGCAAGGGGCTCCATTTGGATGGTGATAAATGTGGCAATATGTTATTATGTGCTCGGCTGTCTGCTCCTTTGTGCTATACTTACTGACTGCTGTAGAAGCCATACTCCATTTGTGCATTTCTAAGCAGAATAAACCAATGCCAGTTTGGAGGCAATTAAGCCTGACCCATGCAGGTCTGGGAGAGCTAATCTCCAGTGGTGTTGAGCTAACATCTTTAATAAATGTATGGAGTCTAGAAACGTTTCCTTGCCCCTCCATGCTCCATATATGTTCCACCCATTGTGGTACACTTGTGCTTAACTGGGTGGAGTTGTTTAGCAGTTTGAATGCAGCAGGCACAAATGGGTATCTTGATTTAAGTTGCTGCAGCTGTCCATAAAGTGGAGATCAGAGCCTTTCATATAGGAGATGTTTTGGCTCTTGAGCATAGCTAGAGACAGTATGGCTTTTTGGCAGTAAAGCTCAATTGGATACCTGCTAACATATACAAAGGTTGTCTGTTGGTGTGGACTGCAAGCATTTGGCTACTATGTACAAGGCATCATTAATAGGCTTGTCAATAAGGCAAGTATATGCACTGCAACACCAAACAGGTGTACAGTACTCAGCCGTGAAATGGACCAGGGCAAAGGTGGCTGTACAGAGTACTGTGGCATCTGCACACCAGCTTGATCCAGCTAATTGCTTTAGAAGTCCAACAAAAGATGATAACTTCTTGCACAGTGGCTTTAACTGTCGGTAAAACATGAGTGCTCTATCCAGCTTTATGCTGAGGTAAGTGGGTTCAGCACAAAATGGTAGGGCCTGTCTGTTTACAAAGACGTTAAGTTCACGTCATGCCTCCTTGTTGTCAAAATGGAAGGCTGCCGACACAGTCTTTGTTGTACTGAGCTTAAGCTTTCATTTGTAAAGGTAAGAAATAAGGTTGTCATGTCCTAAGTGAGAGTCCCTTCTAATGCCTGCCAGTCACTTGCATAGTGCAAGATGGGCAAGTCATCAGCATAAGCAAATTTTCTGCCAACTGTTACTGGAAGGTCATATGTATAGATATTAAACAAGAGGGTAGCTCGGACTGATCCTTGTGGGATGTCATTCTTAAGGCATCGTAATCTGCTTTGTTCTCCTGTGCCGATGGTGAGGGTAAAACTTGGATTACAAACAAGTTCTATAATCAATGAGACTATGTGCCTGTCTGGAAGAAGATAGAATAATTTGCTGGTAAGGCCACGATGCCATATAATATAGTAGGCTGCTATTGGCTAAGTCACACTTTTTAAAATCTATAGATTATGGGTATGTGTCTAATGCAATATATAGGCAATCTGCTACCAAATAGGATCTAGCAGAGATAACACCTAGCATTTTCAAAATTAGATTAGATTTGAGTGTTAGCAGCATGGTTCAGTGGTTAGAGCACCGGGATTGTGATCGACATGGTCTTGGTTCAAAACCTACTTGAGCCATTCTGTTGTGTCCTTGGGAAAGCCACTTTACAGCACTTTCTCCTATTTAGTGGTCTTGGCAAGCAGTTCTAAATTTCAATTGTATCTCTATTAAATTTCAAGCAGACAGAAATATTTTGGCATCTTTGGAAGTACATTGGGATAATTGCTTACCCTATGTATTAGTGCCTCCGTCACTTTTCTGCGAGTCAGGAGGATAAATATAGAGATGAAATAGATAAATTAATAAAAATGGCTTTTAGTGATTTGCAATTGAAGAATTTACATTTTATTTGTTTTGGGGGTTTCATTTTTTTTGTCAGCAATTCACACTAGATTAAAATTGAGAAACAAAAGCACCATTTTCTTTTGGTTAGATCAAAAGCATGTTTTAAACATTTGCACAAAAATGAAGTTCAGGCGAACTTTTAGTCAAGTTTCCTAACCTAAGATATTTTGCTTTTTCAGCTTCTAAAGGAGGCCTGAATTCAAGAAAAGCGCCTATTTTTTTGTTTATGCCTATTTGTTTATTCAGATCTTTTTGTCACTTGACTTTCAAAGACAAAAAGCACAATTTTGTACTTTATTTTCAAGTAAAGGTTTTTAAATCTTCAGTTAAATATTAAAGAAAAAACAGTTTCTAAATTAAAGGTAATTTACTTTTTTGAATGGAAAACCAAATTTGAAGTGTTAATTTGAAGTGAAAATTAAAACTGTTTTTAATTTTATTTTTAAGCTGAAAATGTAAAAGCTACCTTGTATTTGAAAAAGTACTTATTGTATTAACACGTCCCTATTTTTTAAAAATTCAGATGGTAAATCAAAGCATAGCTTACAAGTAATTTTACCCAAAATCGTAGTCGACGTCATCAATATTTAGAAGGACGTCCACTCCACATTATATAAGTTTATTTTACTACCCCAGGCTGCTGTACTGCTCGGATTATATGCTAGCAGCGATAGTCTTGATCCAGGATCGGATTTACTTATTCAGAAACGTGCAACTTTATGCCTCGTGTGGTGCCCGATGTGTGGGACACGCTGTTTGGGACACGAACGTGATCTGCGGTTTGTTTAATGACGCTGCATTCGCGATTCGGTAAAAGAGCGATGAAAGATTCGGTGAAAGATCCCATTTGTGCATGGATAAATGTAATCATCAAACATCAATCTTCAACAAACAATAAAATCTCACCCAAGCTGTTTGGACCAAACGCATTCCGAACTGGCTTAGAAATCGCCAGTGGTCATGAATATGAAAGCACGGAACCTGGACGTACTCTCCAGTACTTGTTTTATCTATGATTCTTTCACCGGAAAGTGCGGATACTTAGTTTGGCATGGTTGTTTAATAGAGTCCCGCAGCTGTCACAAAAGTGGCGTCTAGATCTTACTCTCATTTGGAGGGCGCACGAAGACCCACCTAAAACACCATGAAGTATATTATCAGAGTCCAGAGTGCCACGGTTAGCCAAAAAGATTGTCGCTCCTAGTGGGCGAAGTTCAGCGCTGGATGCCTCAAAATTTGAGTAGGTGGTCATTTGGAGTGGGACGTAGGTATCTAGTGACAATGCGCAAAGCGTCATTCAAAACACTATGAGGCAAGTGTGAGGGCTGTATCGCGCGATTCAGTCGGCTACTGCACTCTACTCAGCTGTCGATTACGCTAGAGATAGGGTACCTGTGTGCAATATTTTGGCACTAGCACCTCATCCTGAGCCTATAAGTCGCCTCAACAGTGTGACGCGTAAAAATAGTTTTTTTGCGCCATGCCAGAAAATAGTGCCGGAACGTAAGCTATCTATCCAGTTTTGCCCTAAGATTAGTCCGAACAGGACAGAATGGTAAAAGTTTATTGTTTTTGTATTCTTTTTAACTCACGTTTGGCCTCTTGATTGTTTAACCGGTTATTAGTCGGCAGCGTGGTCGAGTGGTTAAAGCGTCGGGCTCGTAACCAACACGGCTGAGTTCAAAACCCACTCGCGCCATTCTGTTGTGTCCTTGGGAAAGACACTTTACTGCACTTTCCCCTGCTTGGTGGTCTTGGCAAGCAGTTCTAAATTTAAATCATATCTCTATTTAATTACAAGCGGACAACAATATCTTGGCATCTCCGGAAGCAGGTCGGGGTAATTGCTTACCCTATGTATTAGCGCCTCCGTCGCTTTCCTGCGAGTCAGGAGGATAAATATAGAGATTAAAAAAATAATAATAATAACCCTTTGATTGCTGCCACCAAAAATTTGAAGTTTATTAACATGTGGATTACATGCTTAAAAATTGAAATTAGTCCAACAAGCTTGAAATGAGTAGTATTTAATGAACAAAAGTTGAATTTTTCAAATCTAAAACTTAAATTTCTTAAAAATAAAGCAAAATACCAAAAAAGAGGAAAATCATAATTAATGTAAACACTGTTAGCAGGGAAACTTTGAAAATTGTAATATTACCTATAAAGCTAATACAATAAAAAAACAAAGTTGGGCTATATGAATTTTATTTTATGCCAATTTATTCAAGTTTGACAAAGAATAAACCAACCTCGTATGTCTGCCTCGTTTGTGTCGCTTTTTAAGCAGCAAAAAAGTCTTTTTTCTATGAGAGCCAAGTTTTACAATTTTTAATGGTAGACATTTTTGAATAAAGTTGGCCAAAGTCGACAGCGGGAAAGAAGACTCATTTTTTTGTGATTGAGTGAAGTAGGCCGCGGCAGTCGAAGGGCTGAACAACAAACTGCTGTCCCGTTTTTTGTGTGACAGAGTTTTATAACCTTCAAGTTTGGAGAAAACACTGAGAAGTGTAGTCATGTCTTAGCTTAAAATACTCTTCAAATCCTTCCAGTTTACGAATGAGTGCAAGAATGCTAGAACGTCTACATATGCAAACATTCTGGAGATTGTAGATGGCAGATCGTACGTATACTGTAGATGTTAGAGAAAGGAGGCCAAGACCGATTGATGAGGAATGACATTTCTCAAGCGGCTGAGCCTACTTTGCTCACTGTCACCAGTAGTAAGGGTGAAATCTCTGTTCCCTTTAGATTCCATTATCAGTACCCTCCTCGTAACGTTAAAAGTCTCAGCCGCTTGCAGGTTACGTCACGTGCCAGACTATCATATGCCGCTCTCAGATTGACAAATACGACTCCAGCCTTCTTAATCTCAAAAGAATCCTCGTTGTTTTGTGATTACAAAACGACTTGATCTACCCTGCGTCGAAACTTAGCCTGCTCCCTAAGGAGCAATGGATCAATGATTGGTTGGACGCGGGCGTGGATAAGCCTTGCGAGGATTTTCTGGAGGACATATGAGCAGAGATATTGGTCGAAAAAATTTTCAGCCATCTAGGGACTACGGCAGTTTTTCACAAGAACAAAGCCATCAATTTTCGAAAAATATTAGTAGAACTTAGGACAGATTAGCCAGATAGCTATGCATGGATCTTAAATGTGGACATAAAGGAAGAAAAAAAACTTGGATTGCTTTGAAAAGTGACCATGGAGAAGGCTAATAAGATTTGTTGTTCGAGTATTCTATGACAATTTATCGAACAAAAGTTGAGTTAACCGTTTAAATTTTTAAAAGTGAACCGTCTCTTTTATTTTAAATTCAATTTGTTAAAATCAAGAGACAGCTGCCAGAAGCTATTTGTAGGTTTTCGGTAAATTTCGCCAAGAACTTATTGTGGTGAAATTTACGTTTTTTAAATGAGATTTTTGCACAGAGTCTAAAGTTATAAAAACCCTAACCGTTGAATCTAATCTTTTTACTGTAGTAGAATCTAACATTTACCTTAATCTTAACCCTAGCATTACGATAAATTTAGTGTTCACTGTGTGGCCATATGCTACCATCATGGAGTTTTGATATGCTGACACGTCAATGAACTGTCCTTCGATAATCTGTCGAGTCACGGGTGGCATAAAATAGAACCAGTAATGAAGAATTACTACAAAGGAGGGGATAATAAAGATGGAAAATAATGTTAAGTATCCAAGATCAAAAAAATCGATCAGAAATATAATCAATCAAAAACAACTAGTGTTACTGATTCTGTTAAGCAAAATAGCTGCAAAAAAGGGAAGGATTAGACCGATAATAGAAATACTGATTGAGCCATGTTGAAACCTGTCCTAAGACAGATGACCGAAAAAAAGTTATTCTTGACAGCTGAAGTCACTTATGTAGTATAAGCAAATCTCGAAAATAACAATATTAATTGCAAATGCGTCAACATCAAAATGCTTGCCAATATTAAATCAATTTTAATGGGTCAACAATTATGTTATTGGTATTATTATCTCTATTTTTTTTGACTCGCAGAAAAGCGTCGGAAATGTTTTACTTAGGCGACCATTCAGCGATTACTCCGACGTGTTGTCTATATGTCACGATTTCGATTAAGTTTTTTGTGATATAACTGAAATTTAGAGCTGCTTGCTAAGACCGCCAAACAGAGGAAAGTGCCGTTATGAGTCTTTCTCAAGGACACAACAGAATGACGCGAGTGTTGATCGCGTTCGCTATCAATACTAAGCTTTTACCAGCTCGGCCATGCTGCAGAGATGTGTTTCGATTTTGCACAAGACGCTAATTTTCATCTCCCTCATTGATATGTGGGCAATATTAAATTTAAAGTACCTTTTAAATTCCATCGAATAAGGTAGAAAAGAGACCAAAAAGTTATTTTTAGTATTAACTAAACACGTTTTCTTTTGAATCAGATATTGCGCAAAATGATTAATGCTTGCCGAACAACTCTTTTACAAATAATCCATCACAGTAGTTTCTTTTGTTTGCAATAACGATGTCGGCGAAATAGCTTCGTCTGATTACATCTTGACTTGCGCGAGCAGAAGGACGCGGACTCGATGCTTAGATTTTCGTCAGGCCCTTGTAAAGAGACTTAAGAAGTATTTCAATGGGATCACGCTGCTTACCTACAATGGTCACTCTGTTTAAAACAAAAAGCAGCAACCAGGCCAAATATTGCCATACGAAGATGACGACTTTCATGTTGGGTTTTCTATATAATTTAAAAGCTTTTCAAAAAAACTAATTACTTGAAAATTATAAAAAGTAGTAAGTGTACGTTTTTAAGTATTTTAGAGCAATTTTAATGTACCGTATTTACTCGTTTTGTAGCCCGGGCCCTTATTTTTTCAACCAAACTCACTACCGGGCCTTTATTCAAACGGGCCCTTATTCAAGCACGGGCGCTTGTTATTTTCAAAGTAAAATTATGCACAAAAATTATCGTTGAAGACAAATATTTCACGACATTAATCCTTTTTCCATGTCAATTTATTCCCGTCAAACGCAAATTATTCACGTCTTAAGAGTAATTTCCTCATATTAGTTTATATTATTAACAAGAAATAACAAATCATTATTAACAAGTCTTTTGCGTTGACTTTGACTGGAATGGAATGCCTTCAGCTTCTCTTCTTGCTTGCATCATTCCCGAATTCTTTTTGGAGCAACACCAAATTTTCTAGCAGTTGCCTCTTTTGATTTGCCTTTTTTCACTTTACCGATAGCATTCAATTTAAATTCAAGTGTGTAACTGTGCAGTTTGCGCCTTTTATCGTCATCAACTGGTGATAGGTCACGCTTCTTCTGTCATCTGCCATCATGTGGGGTTCAGTATTCTGAATGAATGACCAGTAGACAAATGGGAGCCTTTTATACTATCAGTTCTTTGCTTTTGGCGGGAAAGTCTGCTATCTGTTATGTAATCAATGCTAAGGCGTGAGTGTTATCTACCAGCGCTTGAAATTTAACAGCGTTGTGACACAAGCGCTTCTTAGCTGGTTCTTATTTCCTATTGTTCTCTACCACTGAAAAATCAGCTTTTACATTGGGCGGGTATTCAAGCATGGGCCCTTATTTATTTTTATGTTCTGTTCACTAGCTGTTCACTGGCTATTCAAACGGGCCCTTAATCAAGTTCGGGCGGTAAAACGAGTATATACGGTATTCAAGAATTTGATTTTAAATGCAAAAACCCATGCTGACGATCGAAATATCACATGAAACTGTTCTATTTACAGTTAGCATGCAGCTCACTACAAAGTTGACAAGCATTAGGTTTTATAAGTTTATAATCATATTTGCTATTTCAGTTTTGTTACTGTAATGGAACAGACACTCCATGCAACCCTTGCGCTAGTGTGATACCGAAATCAGTTAGTGGCCTTCTGGAAGCAACAGGTGGAGTCGGATTGTTTTTCAGTCTTACCGAGGTAGAAAGTTTTCATTGTCTTTGCCTTCGGTGCTTGCAGCTTATAGCTTCTGTATTGCTATAGAAGGTTGTTTCAAATTTGACAACTTAATTATTACTGCTTGAAGCGATTATTACTTAATAAAAAGCAGCTAATTAATTGGTTTTTTGAAGTTGGTTAGATTTTCAGATTGAATCTTTTCTAATATTAGTGCAGTAATTTGTAATAGGGTTTGTTAAATTGCAACTTTTCCATTTTTTCAATATTTAATGTTTATTATATTTAAACTTTATAAGTATATTTTTCAACTATTTATTCATATAACATTTAATACCTATTAATTGGTTTATTAGTTTTTCCTGAGTTTGAGCTAAACAACAGTCAAAACAAATAATTTTATTATTGTACGATGCGAATTGTGGTTATTTAATACATTTTTTTGTTAATTTAAGAAAAAGTACAAATTTCTAATTGAAATATTCAAACTTGTTCTTAAAACTTTTTTGTAATTTTAAATTTTGTATCATTTTCAGATGTTAGGAGTCTGGCTGGCGGTTAGATATCGGAACCAGAAAGATCCAAACTCGAATCCTAGTGAACTTTTTCAGTAGCTTAATGCAAATAATAGATCCGTAGCTGGCCAATCATGCGTTTGCTGGTCTCACCCTACAGAAACTTTTTAGTTTAGAACGTCTTTGCAGTAAAATGTCACTTGTTTGCTGTTGGCTTTGGGTGTCACGGTTTCCCGAATTTGCAATTTTACTACAGTTAAAAGTTTTACAAGTCTTAATTGTTTTTAATTTCCAATTTTTTCAATTATTCGGTTTGAGTCAAACAAGTTTGAAAATGATGATTGTTACATTTTGTCAGATATACAAACGATGCTTTTTTACTTAAATAGTGCAAGTTGTTATGTGTGCGTTTATGCTTGCTTGTATCAAATTATTTCTTTTTTGCACCTTTTGTTTTTCGTCGCATCATTATTTTCCGTACTCGTTCGTTACTGTTTCGAATCGCCTGCCACCCAACACTTAACCGTTTTCATGACATAGATAAAGCTTGGGATTTTTGTTTTAGCGGTTTATAATCATGATCAGTTGTTTGAAGTTGTAATTAAGAGTGTGGTGCTATTTTTTAAACTGTATTTTTGAATGTTGACCAAATTCAAGATATGGTAAACTTTAGGAATAACATTTTTATTTTTTTCGAAAAGTAGTCAGAAAAACTTCATTTTTTTACACATTTATTACGGTATGGCTTATCCATGTTATACCCACACTGCGGTAGTTTACATTCATTAATTACGCCAATTGCAATCATGACACAGTAGATCGGCTGTGCGTGTTTTAGAGTTTATTAGAGGAAGAATTTGGTACTAAAAAATCCTTTGGTCATCGTTGGGTCATACCGCAGTACCTGACAACTTTTCATTCCACACTCCATATTTAACACATTCATTGCGGTATGACCTTTTTTCAAAGCATTGACGAATATCAGATAGAAGAGTTAACAGCGGTTTATAACCCTCGGGCTTCAACATTAAACTCTCTGCTCTAATACAGTGCTTTTCAAACTTTTTTTCGCTGCGGCACACTAATAAACTCTGAATTTTCCTGCGGCACACTTACATTATGAAGACGAAAGTTGCGGCACACTTACAATACTAAATACACTCTTCAAGTTTACATACAAAAATTATATTTAATATATAACAGTAACACCTAATGAAAGGGTGTGCCTACAGAAATTTTTTTAATACAGGGTACAACAGGGATGTCCAACCAGTGGTGGATATTGGGTGAGGCAAATGAGGCAGTTGCCTCGGGCCCTCCTTGAAAATACCGCATATAGTTTCATTTTGCTGTACATGTTTTTTTAGAGATCACCATGATTTGGGAGAAAAATAGCGAAATATGAGATTAAATCGAAGTGAAGACCTTTTTTATTTTTTTTAGAGATCAGTATAATTTTGGGAAAAATAAGGGAAATACGAGATCAAAGTCCCCCCTTTTTTTTAAAGAACACCAATTTTTGGGAATCCTTGCCTCGGGCCCCTAACTTTAAATATCCGTCACTGTGTCCAACCTTGCTTTAATTTGGGCCAAATTTTCAATCAAGCCAAAGTCGCTGGGCCGCAAAAAGTTTGTCATGCAGAATCTCGCTGCAATTTCTTCATTTTTGTCTCTAAAATCAAGTGTTCTGTAAAAAAAAAGATGGACCAAGACTCTATCTATGGCTTTTTGTCAAAACACGAAAATTTCGCGGCACACTGTTTGGGAAACCCTGCTCTAATATACAAATTTTGCAGAGTCTTCTTGTAAACTTCATTTGGGTCACCCAACAACATTATCATAAAAATAAGAACAATACGGACTCACCGAAATTGCTCGATTACTTTTTGCAGGTCAAACCCACCGGCCATACCCATCGGTCATACCGCAATGAATATGTTAAATAGTATTTAAAGATCTCAAATTTTTCCTACTATTTGATAAACATGTAAATCAAATTCTAAATTCTAACATTAATTTTGGTTAAAAAAAATGTGAAAGCTGCGAGGACTAGTAGTGAAATAAATTAATCCGAATAATTTTTTTATATCGCACTTATCTTTAAACTGCTTAAATCAGGCGCGGCCAATCTATGGGCATTGCACAGTTGCAAGTGGCGCATTAATCCCCAGAGATACAAAAAAGGGAAACAAGCATGCTCGTAAAAAAAAACAAAAAATAGTAATACCGTTTTTTGGAAATAATTTAAGTCATTTACAGCCAGAAGTAAGTTTTTCTGAGATTTGTTCTAATCTAAAACATTTATAATTTATATCTGATTTTATAGTTTTGTGTGCATCTATAAGTATTTTTAAACAAAAATGCATCATCATCATACTGTATATCGGAATAAATAAATATATTTAAGTGGACTAACCTAAAAGTTGTGTGAACATTCAATATGTCCAAATTACCGTACTTGAAGGATTGACAAAAGATTAAAGTTGTGTGACGCATCTGAATTAGAAGTGAAAAAATTGATAAATGGAAACAAAAGTTGGGCCAACCCTGGCTTAGACCATGTAAAGTTGCGTATCGGTTTGTGCGACGCAGAATTTATATAGTTCATACATTGCTCTGCTGTATATGCTGTATCTAGAGTTTTTTTTTTGCAAAGACAATTGGAAAACAGCTATTTGCTATGGTGTGATGTCGCAAATATGTCCATTTATCGCGGCCTAATTAAAAAATAAAATTAGTAAAAAGCAGGTCAACCCCGCAAACTTGGGGTTGTGAAATCACAATATGACCCATTTGCGGTAGGTTTTTGGATAAACCAACCATCACAGGTTCGAAGCGCTTCTATACCTTGCTTAATACATAGGTCTGTTGCGGGCTTATTTCTATCCTTTTCGAGACCTCACCGATCAAGCTCGCTGCATAGCTGCCCTCCAAATCGTTTTCTATCAACAACCCATTCAATCAATCAATCTTTGTTTATTCATTGTAGATTGCCGTTTAAATACAAAACAAAAACAAAAAACACAAAATAATAGAAATATTGAGCAATACTACAACAGGGTTGCAGCGAAAGACCATCAAAGGTCACCTAGTCAGCCACAACCCAAATTTTATATTTAAACTAATGAATAAACAATTACAGAAAAGAAAAAAAGAATAACGAAAAAAAAGCATAGACCTAAGCAAATAATAATAATAATAAATAAAAAAAAAAGCAATCGAAATTCTATATTTCACAATCTATATCAACACATAAAAAAGTATAAAAAAAAAAAATTTTTTTTTTATGGGTTAACAAATAAGTAAACATTTATTAATCTCATCATATATCATAAAACTTCATTAATAGTTTTTTGAATTCTTTTTTAAATGAAACATAAGTCCGAGATTTAATTTCTTGTGGAACTTCAGACCATATTTGTATTCCAACATACTGAAGTGTTTTTTTACCATAGTTTGTGCGGAATCTTGGAAGAAAAAATTTACTTTTTACTTTATATCGTGTATTGTATGGATGAATAGATTTTAAATTGGTAAAATAATTGTTAAAGGAGATAGGTAATAAACCATTTTCAAATTTGTACATAAATTTAGCACATTCTAATTTATACAAATCTGTAAGTTTTTGCACATGAAATTTGGCAAAAAGATTTCCAATTGCATTTCTTTTATGGTAAAACAAACTAATTCTAATAATTTTTTTTGTAATTTTTCTAAAGGACTAATCGTACTTTTATTGGCACGTCCCCAGTTAATTAAAGAATATTGCAAATAAGGCTGTACTAGTGAAAAATACACAATTCTTAAGGTAACACTGTATGAAAATCAGTACTTCTAAAGTGCTCAATAACAAAGTTAGAGCTTAAATTAACAATAGCAAAAACACGGGAATAAAAACAAAGTTAAAAGCCCTACAGACTGTTTCACCCATAAAGGGATGATCAGGGGTATCTTATTCAAATAGAATTAAAGTTTATAACAAATAGAATTCTATTTGAATAAGATACCCCTGATGATCCCTTTATGGGTGAAACAGTCTGTAGGGCTTTTAACTTTGTTTTTATTCCCGTGTTTTTGCTATTGTCAATTCTTAAGGTATATAAAGGAACATAATATCTTAATTTATAAAAAACACCACATACCTTTGAAATTTTATTGCATAAGCTAGATACATGAGATCTCCAACTTAGTTTATTATCAAGTAACATTCAAGAAAACGAGTCAACGGCTCAGTGTACAAACCTTCTGACATATAAGTTGAAAGACGCCAGCTCGATGCTTGCTATAATAAATTATTTTATCTTCAAAAACGCAAAATCCTTAATTTGGTCCTTCTGTTTTTGTCTAAAATGGTGAATCAACCAAAACAGAAAATGGCAGCAACTATAGGCCAATATTATCAACTGTCCTTAACCCTCCACTACATAAAGTTTTTTAGCAAAAAAATTTTTTTTAATTTTAAGGTTATAAATACTCTTTAAATCGTATAATTAAAGTTTATATCAAAATCCACAAAAAGAACAAACAAATGTGAGCAATTTATTATTGCATATGAGATTATGAGCGTATCAGCAACTCTTCGGCTTTTCATCAGTTTATATCGTTTATGATCAATTGGGTATACGATTGAGTACGCCGCAAGCAATCGTCAGGTATGAAAATATTTGAAGCAATTTTTGATCTTTGTTAAAGCACAGAGCAATATAACAATGTCAAAAATATAGGCCTACATTGAGGGGACTTTCAAAGCTGACGGACGACTTGACATTCACTCTGGCCGATGATTTATGAAATCTACTTTGAGGTTTTTGACAGGTAAATGTATTATGTTGCCTTTTTTTGGTTGATTTTGTTGCTCAATATCATTTGAAGCTCGTCTTCTTTTGGAGCACTTTTTCGCACAGAGTATGCAGAGCTTTTCAGCTCTGAAATATGCTAGTTTTATTGTGCTGTCATGCGCTTTTCAAAATAGTAATCATATTCACACATATATCGATTAGATGGTAAAAAATCCAAAAATCCCATTACTTTTTATCTTGAATGCATTTTACCTCCTGCAGCAAACCAACACCCCCATATGTTTATTATATTGTTTTATAATATTGGGTCACTAAACAAAAGCAAGTTTCTTGTTTTTTCTGTCAAATCTTTAAATTTCTGTCGCTGGGTTTGATCTGGTCGTTGTATCAGAAAAACTAATTTATTGTCCATCCTCGAGACACAAGCAATACCACTATTCTCCACACTTAATACCATTTCTTCTGAGGCACCTCTGCCTCTTTTTTTATTTCGGCTTTTTTTGGCATCTTGTTTTGGGGGATTCAGTTTGATCAAACCGTCCCATGAGAGGAAGGGAGAGCCTCCAACAGTGCGCCTTTGCGTTTTATTTTTTATTTTTTAAAGCGAAATCATACTTGCATTGTTAAACGTTTATTCGTACATCAATTTTATATTTGCAGAAATACTGAAAAACATTAATTTTTTTAGAAGTTAAGTTAGCTTTTACTAATAAAAAATTATTTTTTTAAGGTACAAAAGCATTTAGACTTACGCAAATAAGGCACAATCTTTCTCATGCTCTTAAGTAAAGCTGGTAAAAGGTCGTTATCGGTTATTGTATTTATTTCTTTTTGAAACCGTAAGATAAAGTCAAATTGCAAGTGCTTTTGCAGTGCGCCACTCAGAAGCATCTATGAGTGCGCCAAGGAACGCATTATTATTGGAAAAAAATAAATTGTCGTATTACAGAAAAAAATAAGCAGACTTTTATAATTGGCTTTCAGTTTTTTCTTACCTTATTTTTTTAGGGTCACCAGCTGTATTTTCACGATAAACCTACCGGTAGCAGTTTTATTCTAAATAACATTTTTTAAAAAAATAATGTGTTTTTTGTTTTTTTTATTAATCTTCTTATAAAAAAATAAAACGTAAAAGGAAGAGGCTAGTCACCTACCATAGCCATATTTGCGGTTATGTCATTTATAATCTTTATATAGGCTACTCATTCGTAAAATAATATTAAAGAACAAGAATAAAAATTTTTTTTAATTTTACAAAAAAACGCGTTCAATAAAAGCTCGTATACACTTTTTCTTCTTTTTGTAGCAATTAAAGTAAAACGTTAACCTTCAACCACCCATTTCAGGCTACGCTATATCGATTCCATCCTGTTACGCTACATACAGGGTGCAGCGTAAGTAACGCCTTTTTTATATTTGTAAGTAACGCCTATATTTTCATAAAACAATGCTTAAGAACTTTCCAACAAGTTATTATCTTTATTTTCTTTAATTACCTTAAAGATAATAAATTTTTCATCCAAAAAAGTAAAACTATTGTTATAGTATCTATGGTTATACAATATTTTGGCCTTATTTAAATGATACAAATTTATTTAATTGTTAAAATTGCTTGAAAAGTTACTTTTTGCCATTTTAAAAGAAATAATTAGAAATACCATTTTAAAAGAACTCGTAAAGCAATTTTTTGACCTAAGTTTTACATATTCTGCGGTCAAAGCAAAAGAAAAGTGCATTAACAAATTAAAAGTTGATTTATTAGAAGTATTATAGAATCCTCTTGCTATTCGCGGTGATTACATTCCTTCCCCTCCCGCGAATCCCAAAAATCCACAAATTATTGATGCAGCTTTAAAACGCCCATGTAGAAAATTATATATACAAAATATGCTTGCCAAACACATTCTGAAAACAGTCTTACTCAGACAAGTGGTGGCATTATAGGGCGTAAACAATACAGTGGTACAGTATAATTACATATAACACATCAAAAACTTTTCTGCTAAAAAATCACCTAAGAAATTCACAAAATTCCTGAAATTATCAAAAAAAAAAAAAAAAAAAACTTTTGAGAGCGAAATTGGCAAGTATTCGAAGCAGCGAACGGTGAACCACGAATGGGTGAGGGTGAACTGTATGTCGCTAAGTTGTATACAGAGCAAGGTGATGCAGTGTCGGAACCATAATTCGCATTGCTAAATCTATGCTCCAAGAGTGCACCATACTTTTACTTCATTTTCAAACTAACTTTTTGGGATAATGACTTTTAACAAAAAACCCAGCTGTGCATTCTAAATACAAATTAAAAGAAATTGAAATGTCATAAAAATTTTTCATCAATAGCTTTTCAATTTTTTAAATTTTGAAAAAATCCAAAATTTGGCGCACTGTTGGAGGCTTTTCTCTATATGTCTCTTTTTGCAAGTACACAAGAAACTCACTTTCATTTTTAATATCAGACAGCATAAATAATTTATACAATATTAAGCATAAACAATCATCATATCCAGTTGTGCTCAATGTGCCATATTTCTTTTTATAATTTGTATACCTTTCTGGCGAAATTAGTCTACTTCGGAAACTACCGAATGACTTTGCCAAAACCTAGTGCTAAAACCCACTTTCGATGCACTACAGAGAAAACTTATTTATCGATTTATAGAACAGTGCGCTGCCTTTCTAGTAATGTGTATGTTAACTGTACGGTGTATAGCAATTTCTTCTACCAGAGTGACTATTATGAACATTGTCTTCAATTGTTGATGTAATTCAAATGTTCTATTTTTCTTTCCGGCTTGTTTTCTTTTTTTGTTGTTGTTGTTGTGAATGTTTTTCTCTTTTCTATGGACCTTGTGTCTGACTCAAATAAATAAATAAATAAATAAATAAATAAATAAAAAATAAACCCAATAATACAACTGCAACTTGAAGCGACAATAATGTATGTTTAATTCATGATCTTTTTCTTTTGATAGGTCAATCCCTAAAATTTTATCCTCAATAGTCTATGAAGCAGCTATGCATCAAAAACGCCACTTAGTTCTTCTGGGTAGTTTTACTTATAGTTTTTCATGTCTTACAGACTTTTAACAAAATTATTTCTAAAGGTTGCTTCAGGAAAAAAATGTCAAAAAATCTAAGCCAAAAGCTTAATTTTTGGATAAACATTAGCTATTCAAAAATTTAAATGCATCAAAAAAGCCACTTGGTTGTTCTAATGTCAATAGATTATCGATTACCTCTAAAACTAGTTAAAAAAAAACAGAAAAAAAAAATGATTAGCCTTCATTATTTTTAGGAATTAGCTGTTGAAAAAAGTATGGGATTCACACACCATATCATATATAAAACAACACATTTTTCTATATTGTATTCAACCCATGCTTTCGATTGAAAAAAAAATGAACAGAAAATCACTTTATGCAGATTGGAATGTAGTTGTAATATTTTTTACTTTGATATCACTTCCAAATTGGTTCGAATAATTTTAGAAAATTCAAAGTTCTACACACGTGCTAAATCTAGTGATAAACTTAGATTAAAATACTTTTATATCTCACAACGCCACTCGACGGATGAAACAAAAATATAGTTTTCATCAGTAACTATCAGAAACAACATTTCATGCAGTAAAGAAATTAAATATCTATGATAAAAAAATTAAAACCGAAAATTTCATTTATATCTTAAACAATTCACCATGTAATGATTCACCAAGAATGACCATGAGTTGATTACAACAATTACTTAGTTCGTTTTATTATCAATCAGCAATTCAACTTTCACTCATAAATCGTAATCAGAGTGAGCTAGGAATTCATCATTTCCAGCATATTTGTTAAAGAATGGTCTTATATTACCAGTAAAAATTTGAGTTTGTGGTATTTACGTAGCCTTTTCTTATATTAAAAAAGTTTAAAACATTATGACAAAAAAAATACCAAGCCTACAAGAATTAATTTACAAAACAAAGAGTTATTTTACAGTTACCACAACAGGAATTTACAATTACGATGCTATCAATTTACAGTTACTTTACAAATAATTTCAATGATTACAGTTACATAAAAATTAATTTGCACAACATTAGTTTTGCGCTTTATCAAAGTGCGATGTTAAATAAAAGGATTAGTTATACATTTTAGCATAATATCGGCTACAACAGGATATATTACTGGTATATATAACAGCTACATTAAAACGACTTGAATTAAAGTTTTAACAGACAACATTTAAAATATTATATCATTTTACAATATAAGTGTCTTATTATGTGTGCAAAATTAAAAATCCTATTTCTTCAAATTAACGTAAAGCTATTTATATGTGCGGATGTGCATATATTAAAAGTGTTCTCATTTAGTGCATGTGTGCTTATATCTTTGTGTGTGTGCTCATATGAGTACAGAAGAAAAGGTTAGGCTAAGTCAGGGGTGGGCAAACTACGGCCCGCAACGACCTTCTGTGCGGCCCGCGAAGGCTTCAAACAAACAATTTAAAAAATTATTAATTTTTTTGTTTTCAACCAAATTTTTGGTAATTTTTTTAGTGATCAAAATTTTTAGATACAAAAATCAAGAAATTCGAGACAGATCCAAAGTGAAGACTTTTTTTGAAAGAGCACTATTTTTAGCGAGGAAAAACAAAAAATCCGAGACAGATTTAAAGTCAAGATATTTTGTTTAGAGAACACTTCTTTTTAGGGACGAATTTTTTCTTGTAACAGACGTCCCGGTTTACCACTTCGGAAATATGGTAAGGGAAACTGAGCTTATTTCTAACACACAGTTACTTCGGACAAGGCACTTCCGGTTTGATTTTCTCACAACCACGTGCCTTACTGTTATCCTTGAACATTCGTCAGTGAGTTGCAATCTTGTTAGAACGTGGAACGCACCTGCAAAACAGAGTAATTTTTGATTTTTCAATTTTTGGACAAATAGTTAAAATGCTTTCCGTCAAAACGTACGGTTTATCGCTTTTGTAGTTGCAGTTTAAGTTTAGTTAAATAGTTGGAAGTATAGAGGAGAGCTACTAGAACAGATTAAGCAAAAGAAATCTTGTAAAACTTAACCTTGCGGACATTGACCTCCATTTTCTTTTGCACGTGGTTGTTGGGGCTATTTCGGACAAAAACATTTTTATGTCCGAAATAGCCCCAAGTAAATTTCGAATTAATATTGTGTTTTGTAGATCCAAAAATGGTTAGAACTTACAAAAATATAAAGTATATTAATGCTAATTTTAATGCAAGTACTGTTGAAACTGCAATAAAATTAGTTGTTGAAAAAACATATCTATCAGAGAAACAGCAGTTTATCGCAATATCAAAAAGTCTATACTAAGCAATTACATCAGAAGATACAGAGCCGAAAAAGACTCATGCAATTTTAGAAGAAGATAAAGAAATTGGCAAATCTTTTATGACGAAATGGAGTTATTGTTCTTTTCCTATAGACTTTGTCACACTTCATTCATAATAATTTTAATCATAACGATGTAGTTTATTCCCGTTAAAAATAATTCGTGGTTTTATTAGGTGATAATAATCGCGTCGCCTTGAAGCGCTGCTCTCGTATTATATGATATAACGTCCGATTCGATTTCTATTCATGTATCCTTTTTCTCTTTTTGCCGACAGTAATGACGTAATATGTTTTTGTTCAAGCTTTGCTATCTCGAAGGTAGTAGAATATTCTGGCGCATTCCAGCGTATTGCTCTCTCCAGGGAGTTCTGGAAAAATTTCGCATATACTAGAATTTTCGTCGGCACGTGACTTTTACCTATATAAAGGCGATGCGTAACGAGACCATATAGACGGCGTAGCGAATAATACGGCGAGAGAGACGCCTAAAGCAAAAAGGTGTTGCCTTGAGAGAAGATAGAATTTGGGGCGAGTGTTGAATTTATTTTGCGCCAGTGTTTTGGAGTTGTGTTCTACAGAGGTAGAATTATTTGTGTTGATTGAATCAAGTTATAGTGTTGATTTCGCTTTGCAGTTTGGCAAAGCATGGAATAGAATTTCGTCGGTCTTGATCTTTGTAATACATTCGTTCTTATTAGAGACAGTGGTCTCTGTTTGTTGTGAAGAAGAGTCTTCAACGAAACCAATCTGAGCTTTCGTTAAACCAACTGTACAAAAGCTTCAGGCTCATAGCAAGACTACTTCTTGAGTCGGAATAAAATAAAATTTAGACACAGCTTTGTTTCAGCGCAGGTATTCGGGTTACCTGGCTCAACTGGTCCTTTGGGATTCCCGAACAAAGTCTGTGACAGACTTACTTGCTCTAAACTTTTTTATTGATTAACATCTGCTACATTGAGAGTACTTCTAGAAAAAAGTGCTCATAAAGTTGGACAAATTACTTCCCGAGAGAGAGGAGAAATGATCACACATGTTGGCATTATAGGAGTCAGTGGATTAGCTTTGCCTCCCATATAGGTCTTTCCTTGTGTCAAAGAAAATCCCTCCAGGATGTTTGCAAACCTTCTACCAGGTCCAATGGCATTAACGTATAAATCTGGGTGGATAACTTCAGATAATTTTGTAAAAGTGCTCCAATTTTTTGTAAACTTTACTCGTTGTTATAATGATGGAAAAGTTCTTTTGATTTGAAATAATCACAAATCACACATCAGTATCAAGACGATTACTTTTGCAAAGGAAAATGGTATTGTCCTCCTTACGATACCACCGCATACTTCTAACAAACTGAAGCCGCTTGATTTAACAGTCTTCGGACCATTTAAAGCGCTTGTCAGCCAAGGTTAAAATGATTGGATGATCTCAAATCCCGGAAGGACAATTTCAATTTATGATTTACCTTTAATGTGTTCAGCAGTATAAGATACAGCTGTTATTCCTGTTAATATTAAAAGCAGCTTTTTATCAGGCGGCATATTCCCTTTGGATAGAAGTATTTTTTCAAAGCAAGATTTCTTGTGCTCTGCTGTTACAGACAGACCACTCGAAGGTAACGAAGAGCAACGTGAAAATTTTTCAGACAAAATTTTTCAAACCGCATCAATCAGCACTCCAACTAGCGTAGCTGTCCAAATTCAGGTACACTCATACCGGATGAATGAATGAATGAATGAAACAGTTTATTTTCACAAATGAGCAACAACATTTACATAAGCACAAAGCGATTTTTTGTGAGGAAGCACCGAAAAACCGTTAGGTTATCAAAGTCAAGGTGCTCCCTGTAGTTCAAAAAAAAGAGAAAAAAAGAAAAACAAAACAAAACAACAATACAACAAGGGTAATACAAATGACTGACTTAATTACGTAAATGATAAATAATAGTTAATAGACCTGTTTCTTGTGTAAAACGAGAATTCTCGTTGTGCGATCACATCTTTTCATGACTAAGGTTTTTTTTTCAAAAGTAATTTGATAGCACATTAGTTTCGACTTCACGGATTTTTAATTTCGCTGATTCAAAAAGTTATGGCAATAAAACGCTTTGAATGTTATTTCCCGAGGGACGTATTACATTAAACTGAAATCTTTTTAGTACGTACAATTGTAACACAATAATTAAGATCAGGATCAACTATAATGCATTTAATTTTACATGAGACCTAGCGAGTTATTAATAGGTGCTTAAGAGTGCGTTTTTATATTGCTTATTGAAGGTATGCAAAGGTAGTTTCTTTAAATTAACGTCAATTTCATTCCAAAGTTTGACACCGCGATATTGTAATTTCTTATGACCTGTTTTTTTTGATGCACTGGGGAGAAAATAATTGGCAGTTATATTATTTCTCGTTTCATAATTATGAATATTTCCAATTTTGGTAAAGCTATTTTGGAACATCTCTGGTAATTTATTACTGAATAGTTTATGCATAAATTTAGCCAGTTCTAATTTATACACATCTTTTATTTTTAAAAAATTTAGTTTTTTGTATAATTTAGTGACGTGGGCAAATTTCTTACTACAGGTAATCGTTCGTATGATGTTATTTAACCGCACTTCGATTTCATGAACTTGATTTTGTGAAGCCGTACCCCATATAGTAATACCATATTGGATACGGCTATATGCAAAACTGTAGTAGAGCATGTGAAGAGTCTCAGTTGTCACATATTCACGTAGCTGATACAATAAAGAGCAACACTTAGCCAATTGTAAGGAGAGTTCTTTGATATGTGCCGACCAATTTAAATTTTCATCGATGTGAACTCCCAAGTATTTTACTACTTTATTTCTATCTATTTGGATATTATTTATTAGTACTTTAAAGTTTGTGTTGACTGCACTAGGTAGATGCTTGTTGAATAGTAGATATGTTGTTTTTGAGTAATTAAGTGATAACTTGTTTTGGCACATCCAATTATCTATATGATGCATTTGAATATTAACTTTTTTTTCGAGTTCGAATAGGTTATTATGTGATAGGGTTAAGTATGTATCATCGGCAAATAATGTAGTTGAGAATTCAGACGCTAGTGGCAAATCATTAATATACAAAATAAAAAGTAGTGGACCTAAAGATGAACCTTGAGGTACACCACATTTGATTTTTCTTAGAGTAGATTTTGACTTGGAAATTTTGGTGTATTGGTATCTATTGTTAAAATAGCTTTTCATCAGTTCGAGAGCTATTCCTCGAAATCCATACATGCATTCTAACTTTTTTATTAATATAGCATGGTCTACAGAGTCAAATGCTTTGCTCAAGTCTAAAAACAAAGAACAACTGTATAGCCCTTGATCAATATTATGTAGTAGGTCATTGTGGATTTTGCTAATTGCTAAAGTAGTAGATGAATTTTTTCTAAATCCGAATTGTCGGTCATTGAGTAGATTGTACCTTATCAAATAGGAATAAATGCGAGTATGTAAAAGTTTTTCAAAAATTTTGTTAAATTGGCATAGCAAGGATATCGGTCTGTAATTAGTGGTTTGAGTTGAGCATCCTTTTTTAAAAATAGGAATAACTTCTGCTATTTTTAGCGAGTCTGGATAAACACCAGTGTTCAAGCATACATTAAAGAGATTGCTTAAAAAAGTAGAAATTACAGGATTAGCAAGTTTAATAAATCTAGTTTCGATATCTATTGTTCTGCGTGCTTTTCTATCTTTTAGTTTTGTTATTAAATTAAACACTTCCTGAGGGGTACAAGGAGAAAGAAATATAGAATTACTTATTTTTTTGATTTTATTTAAATTACTCTGTGTATCAGGTGGCTTATCGTGTGCAGATATTTTTGCTGCCATCCTCTTTCCAACACTTACAAAAAATTTATTGAACTCCTCCGCAATGGCCTGCGGATCTGTGATTGTACAACCTGTATCTGTTAGTATCTTAGTAGGTCCAGAATTTTTTTGTTTTCTGTTGTATACTAGTTCATTAACAATATTCCATACTTTTTTGGAATTATTTTTGTTATCTTTTAGCACGTTGTGATAGTAATCAACTTTTGCTTGTTTAATTAAACGATTTAATAGATTGCGATAAATTTTGTATTTATGACTTTGTGATGTGTCGGGCTTCTCACGCAAATTGTTATACATTTTGTTTTTGATTCGGATCGATTTCAGAAGACCGCGAGTCAACCACGGTCTACATCTAAGCTTATTTTCCTTTCTCGAAGCTTTTCTCATAGATGCAAATTCGTCAACAACATTTTCAAATTTTGTTACAAATTTGTCGTACAATTCATGAGGCGAGCTTATATTGCTGTCTATTAGAATGTTAAGTTGGTCATTAAGAGCATTTAAGAAAATTTCTAAATTAAATTTGGTCATATCTCTTACTTTATAGTCATTATTTTGCGTTTTTTTTACTTTAGTAATTGCCGAGACAATTGCAAAAGTCGCGTAATGATCACTTAAATCACACGTCAATACACCAGATACTACTCGTCTTTTTCTGTTATTTGTGTAGATGTGATCGAGTAACGTTTTAGACGTGAGACTGATTCTGGTTGGCAGGTCGATTAGACTGAGGCATGTGCAACTTAATAACATATCCGCATATCTTCGAATTGAATCGTTTGTGGATATTTGCATTAAGTCAATATTAAAATCACCGAAGCAATAATATTGTTTTTTGCTGTTATTTAGGGATATAAGTATTTCGTTTAAGCTATCCTTAAAATTATTTACAGCAGAGGCCGTTGCAATAGGATGCCTGTACACTACACCTACTACTATCGGGCCTGTTTTTGTATGAATATCAATCCATAAATGTTCAGAATTAGGCAAGAGGTAATTGGAGTATTGATTTAATTCAAATTTAATCGTATTTTTTATATACAAACCAACACCCCCCGCATTGGTCGTGCTGTCACTATGAATGAAAGTATAACCATCCAGATTAAAATTTCGGTTAATTTTTTCTTTTTGTAATTTGGTTTCAGAGATAGCTACGATATCTGGTTGGTTTGTAAAGCTGGACAACAAATTATTTAGTGAGTCTATATTTTTTTGAATGCTTCGAACGTTAAAGTGAATTATAAATAAGTCGTCATGATTTTTTTTGTCAAACAAGTTTTTTTTACAAGCATCTACATAGTAACTAGTGGAAAACAAATCGCTATAATTGTGATCAAAACAATCAGTGTCAGCGTTGTTGCAGAGGTGCAAGTCAAGGTTGGGGCGTGAGTTTGCCATTGTGCAAATTGATTGTGTGATACAATTTTTCCCACGCTATTGGAAGGTTACTCCTTACAATTGGCATCGTCATTAAAAAGCAATGGTAAATAGTTTAGTTTTTGAAAATCTACATCAATATTATGTTTAAAGAGATCATCAGGGGTCGATATTGTAATCCAATCTCCGATTCCCTCATCTTTTTCATTGTTGCCAATTTTACCTTCATATTTCGCTGATTTCTTCATTCTAATGCGACCGTTTATCGTGTGACATAGTACAAATTTTCCGCCGCATTCATTTTTAACATAGTGGAGCAGTTTAGATCTAAGTGGGGTAATATCTTCAGTAATGAAAGCATCCGGAAAATGTTTACTGTCTCTTAGCCGAGATTTTGCTTTTAGAAATTCGTTGCGTTTTTTATACGACAGAAATCGCACAATTACTTGTCTAGGTTTTGCATCAGCTGTTTTCTTTTTTTTGCCAAGTCTATGTGCCCTTTGTATATCGGAGCTCTTTAGATCAATTTTCAATTCCTTAGCTAATTCAAAAACAATATTTTCGCCGTCATCTTGTTTTTCTTTGCTTTCTGGGCTGCCATGTATGCGAAGATTTTCTCTTCTACCATATTGTTCAAGCGCATCAACATTGAACACATTTAGAGAAAGTGCCTGCTTTAGCTTAATATTTTCTGCTTTCAAGTTAAGCATTTCTTCGTTGTTATCGTTTAGCTTGGCTTTTAGCTCGTGCACCTGACTTTCCAATTTTTTCATACAACTGTATATTTCATGCAGTTTTTCTCGATCATCACTATTAAAATTTGCTGTATTACTAGCAGAAGATCCTTCGTTGTTACTTGAGTATTTATCTTTTTTAGAATTTCGACTCATTTTTGAAGCTTTTCTGACTACAGTAGGAGAGAGAAAAAAGAACCTTTTGCTTACGCGCTGGCTACAAGCGAAAATGAAACAAAAAATGAAACAAACAATATATAACAAAAAATAAACCTTCTTATTCAAATAGAATGCACAAAATCAAACCAAAGAAACAAAATTTTTGTCTCCTGAAGGTATTCGTCCATATCCAGTGGTTTCTTCTCATGATAAAACATCCAAGAAAAAGCGAAAAAAACGTATAACAATTATTGCTACTGATACAAAATAGATAGAATTAAACAAGAAAATGCTCTAACCGCAAATAAACCTTCTTGTCCTAAAAGAAAAAAAGGTGGTTTGTAAACACTTTAGTTCACTACCTGATCATGCATTGTCCGAGAAAACTGGCCATAATGAGTCTTTAATTGTTAGCAGCAATGACGAATCAAATGGCCCTTGTTGCTCATGCAGCAAAAACGCAACAAACAAAAGCAGAGATAGACAAAACATAAAGCAAAGGGTTAAGAGGAAATCTAAATCTAGCAAAAGTAGAACACAATTGTTTTCCAAAACCACTTTTTCTAGTAGTTAAAGTGATGCTGAAAAGGAATTAGATCTTTCAGACAGCAGCGAATTTGACGAATCAGATGGTGATAATTGAAGGAGACTTTGTTGTGATTAAATTTTAAAGGAAAATCCCTGTTTCTAAACTACATTGTCGATGTTATTGATGACTTAGAATGCGAAGAGATGTTTCTGCGCAGAATTACTGTTCACATTGCTGAAGGCCTACCGCCTTTTGTTATTGACTCAATGGATGGAGTTTTTCTTCAATAGCTTTTTCGCAAGAATCAAACCCTATTTAAGTTTTATGGGTGGCAGAGACCAAACCTCTGAATTTCTTAACGTTGTCTGAGCAAAGGCAATTTGTTTCAGATTGTAAACATTTAAATAAATTTTATCATAAAAACTATTTTAACAGGGATGAAACTATGCCTCATTTAAAATCAATGTCGGAAATTACTCCAGGGTTTGTCCGAACCTACCCCAATATTGGGGCAATTTTGAACATTTGCGTAGGGTCCCATTTTACAGCAATTTCTTGAAAACTAAAAGAAAATTTTTGAATTTGCTCCCCTTTTTAACTGGATCTGGCTACAGTATGGTACAACTAATTTTTCTTTATCACATTTCAAACCACTACCAGATTTAAAAAACAAAATGTTGTCCGAAGTAGCTCACCTTTTCCTACCCCTAAAGTAAAGACCTTTTTTTCGGAAAACACTTCATTTTGGGCAAAAAAATAAAAATTTTACATCTGAGTAATGACTGCTGCTCATCGTTGATTGGAAAGTTGTTTCTCTCCCAACCCAAAAGCTAGTCTTGATGCCATACTAACACCATTTAACTGGGCTTTGAAGGGACCACTTCTTACGAGTGCACAGGCAAATGATAGTGCCACTAGCTTTTTTATTAGAGGCTTGAAATGGCCAAGCGACGTGCAACCTTTAGAAGATATAATCTGGACAGACGAAAAGGAGATATTTTCATCCCACTCTCGGGAACGAATTTCTGAGACAAAAAAATTTTGATCAAGGCTTTGCAAGATTATAAGCAAATTTTAGAATTTGCTTTTACTATTCTTTGGAGGACATTGTTGCATATGACACAATGACACGTAAGTTAAGGTATGTGAATGGACACTATCAATTGCCTTTGCTTTGGAAGAATGACGCGGTTGGACTACCACCAAGTCAAGACATGGCGTTAAAACGGTTGGACAGCTTGAGGAAACGATTATTAAAAAATCCAGTGTTGCAAGAAAAATGTTCTCTTCAAATGCAAAAAATGATTGACCGTGTCCATTTAACCCTTAAAGCATCGGCGCCAAATTTTTTGCAGATCAGCTGTGTAGCGAAAAAAGCCTAATTTTGGCTGTTTTTACTACTTAAATAAAATGAAATAAATAAATAAAAATGCATTAAAAACAATATTTACTTATCGTGCTACACTAGGTCATGCGTTATTCCAGTAATCGAGCATTAGAGGGTATTAGATAGGGCTGAAAATGGGGGAATTAGACCTCCCTCTCCAAGATCGTAAGTACACAGTACAAAATCGGAAGACATTTAGTTTTTATATACAAATACGAATAATATACATTATAATAAATACATAACAGGAAAAATAAATACACAAATAATCAATGATGGCGTTACAATCAAGTGATAGCCTTAAAATCAGGAAAGACCCGGTGCGACAAAAAAATAAAGGGGGCCACTTTTCAATCTCAAAAAAAAGTCATCAATTTCAAAGGGCCACTTTTCACACAAATAATATACATTATAATAAATATGTAACAATAAAAACACAAGCAAAAATAATCAGTAATGGCCTTACAGTCAGGGGAAGCCCACTGCCAAAAAATAGGGGGGCCACTTTTCAGTTTTCAAGGTCAGTTCAAGTTCAATATACTCAATTAAAGTTCAAGTTCAATATACGGGACGTTCAGTTCACTTAGTTCAAATTCAAGTGCTCATTTCCTTTAAATTCAGTTTAAATTCAGTTCACATTCAAATTCATTCAGTTCAAATTCACTCAGTTCGCCCAGTTTACACAATTCAAATTCCAGTTCTTGTTCAGTTCATTCAGTTCAAATTTAGTTCGATTTCAAATTCATTCAGTTCCATTTTACTCAATTCAAGTTCAATATACGGCACGCGCTTTGCGCACGGCACGTGCTTACGTCATCAACCATGCGCTGACACATAATTGAGCTAGGCAGTGATGGCGCGGGCGAGCGACTGTAGCAATTATACGTCACTCGCTGGAATGCTGCTACAGCAGTTATCGGTTGTGCAGCATTTAGCGGCTCAGGCTGTCATCGGTCGTCCGCCGATAAGCGGCTGAGGCAGTCATCGGTACTTTAAGGGTTAAAAGAGCTGGTTACAAAACAGCTAGTGCCACAAAAGAGCTAGTTACAAAAGAGTTAGTACCAAAAAAGAGCTAGTGTCACAAAATAGCTAGACATAAAGAGCTATTACCAAAAAGGGTTAGGGTTAGGGTTAGGGTCCTACTAGCAGGATCCTAATATGTCCTTAATATGTAGGGTAAATAATGATTTATAAAATTCTTTGTGGCCTTTGGCCCAGTGCTGCTATTCATTCTTTTCTCCCTGGGTAAAAACTTCCTACTTTTATAGTTTTTCAATATTACATATTTGGGTAATATGTAATTTACCAAACATGGAAATTAATAAAATTAAAATATTTTTTTCACCCCCAAATCTTACCCTTGAAATTTTTAGAAATTACTTTTTGTTATGACTAGACATAAAAATAAATAAAACTTTTATTAATTTTTCTAGTAAATGTAAAAAAAAATTAAAGATAGATATTGGAGCTCTTTTAACGCACAGCTCTTTTTTAGCCAGCTATTTTATGGCACTAACTCTTTTTTGGTACTCGCTCTTTTATGTCTATTCCTTTTATGGCTAGCTATTTTGTAGCCCTAGTTTTTTTCTACTAGCTCTTTTGTGGCTAGCTCTTTTGTCACTAGTTCTTTTGTACCAGCTCTTTTGTGGTTAGCTGTGGGCAATTTGTGGGCGAATAGGGGTCAAAAGTTACTAATTTATCGGTATGATACCAGAAGATGGATTTTAAGATCACGCTTGAAATCATTAAAAAGTTTTTTGTGTAGTTCAAGAGAGAGCGAATTTCAAACTTTAGTTTTTGGTATTTTACTGATGTTGAGAGCGTGAAATAAAGATATAGATTATTTAAATAAATAAATCTAGAGAAGCGATTCGGCAGGGAACATGTTAAGTTATAAGAGAAAAAGGATGAAAGACAGGTGAGAAAGATTGTTTTGAGTATTGGTGCATAATTTCTACTGTATATAGCCTACTAGTGGCGTGCGGTCAGGGCACGCAAGTCATGCGTTGTACGACCAAATTTTTAGGAATTGCATGACAAACTTTTGTGCGATAAGGTAGATATTCTTGAATTTAATGAGAAATATTACTTGTTTAGGATAAAATCAGAGACCAATCCGTGACGAAGACTTTTTTTTTTCTTTTTTCTTAGGAATCACTGCATTATTAGGACAAAAAGTGCATTACTTGGCAGCGATTTCAAGTGATGACTTTTTTTTTTAGAGATTACCTTGAATTTAGGACAAAAATTGGTCTTGATTACCACGATATTTGGATTAAATTTAATTAGAATCTCACAAAGGATTTTTTCCTACCAGTAAAATATTGCATGTCTTACTCATTGACTACCCATAAAATACCTGAATGCATGACCTGATTTTGGCATGCCAATTGCATGACCAGTCTCAGAGATCACCGCACGCCACTGTACAGTATATAAAAAAAAATTAACTGAAGTTCTAATACATTCCTTCTTTTGAACGTGATGTTTAAACCTTTTTTGTATTTGCTGGACTTTCATAAAATTCTTTGGCTTGAAGCTCAAAGATTTCATAAAATCAGCCTAGGGGTTACGTGTTCCAACGAGTTTAGAAACTCTATTGTAGAGCAAGACGATAAAAAACGCCCATTCTTGATTGTAAAGCCTTCGCTGTTTAGTACAAAAATGATAAGCTTTTAAAACTTATTAAAAATCTTCTCTGAGAAGGAAATTTTTTATTTATTGCCCCATTCCAAAAAGAGCATTTGCCAATTAGTTTGGTAGATTTAATTTCTAGTGTTATTTAAAACTGCAAATACAAATACAGTCAAACCTCGGTTTACGAACGTTTCGGAATTTGAACAATTCGGTTTTCGAACAAAAATTTTCAATTAAAAATGACCCGGTATTCGAACAAAAATTCGGTTCTCGAACAATTTTTTTTGTTCACCAGCATACGAGTTACAGTACATTCATTTTTTCGTTGCTTTATTGTTACTTGTGCTTTATTGTTACGTTTATAACATTCATTGTTACGCTGTGCATTTACAATTTTATTGTACAAAACATTCTTTTCTCTTCATTAGCCCTAAGTCAACGGTTTCCAACCGGGGAGGAATTTCACCATTTTAGGGGAGGAATTTAACTTTTGAGTTAAATCCAGTCCACTACTACTTATAACTACCACTTTAATGCAGGAAATAATTTCAGCCAGGAAATTGGTCCGGTACCAGTAGCTGAATGAAATATTTGAATATTGGTATTGCCAAGCCGTACTGCCCCCCCCGGAATGGTGTTAAGTTGACACTCGACTTGACGCATCCAACTACTTTCAGGAAACAAACAAGAACAACTACAAGTACTACAGAAGACTACAGGTACTTGGTTCGATTCGCAGTGAGATAAGCATCACTGACGAGCTCTAACAAGAGCGAAACTCAAGTCTGGTGCTTCTCATCTTCAAGCGGCTTGTTTTAAATGAATTCTAAATCCTCATAATTCTTCAAATACAAATGTTTGCGCGCGACTAACACGTGGTTGTAAATTTGACATTTATGCCAGTGTAGTCAGTTGTGTGTTCCATCGAAACGCGAGAGTGGACAACGCAAGTATAATATAATTTTTATCTTGATTCGGTAATTAACACATTCAGTCCTAAACACAGAGATTTTCAGAGGTATCAGTTCAGTTCAGTTCAGTTCAGTTTTCTTTTATTTCTGCTCCACCACATAATAAAAATGCAACTATAATTTAATAATAAACATTAGACTGCGGATTAGAAAAAAGAAGAAGCAACAAAACGAATTTACGTTGCAGCTTGCTAAGATAGCAATGAATTATTTTATAGACGTTGTATTACAAGAAGCAAGGTTGCTTCACCTCAATATAAATTTATGTTTGAAATATGGCGCCAAAAAATTCCGAGCGCATGTTACAGGCCTTGGTTTTAATCTATAATGTCATAGGCAATTAATAGTTTGATTAAAAGAGATTAACTGTTATTATTTTTTATGTGAAATTACGAGCGTACATTACTGAAATTTAGGTGAAATTACTTTTTTACCTTTAACACATATAAAATCCTAATGTCGTTCATAGTTAAAAAATGTCAAAGAGGTTTTACTTACAGCAGTGTCAAATATTGCACCAAGATTTAATTTGTTATGCAGTAAAAAACAAGGACATCGGTCTCATTAACAAACAACGTTTTTTCTTTAATTTTTTTTGCTTAACCAGTTAACAACTTTTAATTTACAACAAATAATAATAAATAATAAACAAACGATATAACAATTAATAACAAACGATTTTTTCCTTTAAATTTTGTATGCTTTTTGTAATAAATACAATTTTACAATTTTTTTGCTATTCTTAATTTTACATTTTTTATCTTTTTAAACAAATTCTAAAGCTATATTTTTTCTTATGCATGTATCAGATATATCGTTACCTAATGAGCAACTCATCACAAAATATTTACATATCTTTAATTAATATTTACCTGGGGTCGCAAAAAAACTCACAATTATAAATGAGGTCGTGAATAAAAAAGTTAAAAACCCCTGCCCTACTTGGTGGTATTAATATGCAGCTATAAATTTTTGTCTTTTCATTAGAAATTATTTACTGATGTTGTTCAGAAAGTTAAGAAAAAATAAGGCAAGAATAATGATGTTGATGATGTTTTAAGAACATAAAACTCCGTTTTCTTTGAATAAATTTGATTCAGATAAATTGATGTTTGTGGTTTCAAAAAAAATTGCGCTTAGTAAAAAAATTGCAATAACAAAAAATTAAATTTGATTAAATCACAACTGTATTTAGTTTTCAACAAGTGGCGTTTCTTCGTGGCTTGTTTCAAGAATTTGACTGTGTTCAGCGTTTAATCGATGAAGTTTGGGCTTTCCTAAAACAGCAAAACTAAACGCAATAAACTTGACAAAACAAAAAAAAGACAAAACACCTGCTGAGTAAAAGTGCTTGAATATTTGTCTGCTAATCACGATAAGTATTGGTGTGCACGCAGTTTGTAGAAAAGCCATCAATGCTGATACAAATACAACATCTCTTGGATATGTGTGCTGCATGACCGAATCTATTAATGAAATCATGCTAATTCGAGAAAAAAAACCAATCAAAAAATAAAAAAGAAAAACCATTGCGATAAAGCTATAACAAACGGTCAATGATGCTCCAATTGTAAAAAATACATAACACGCAGCTCCTAAACATGATTGTATATAATATTGTTTGAAACGATCAAGCAATTTACCAGACATCGGATTTCCTATAATACTTCCCACATTAAAACATACAATGACCAAACCTGCCAGCAAATCAGGAGACATTTTTGACTGAAGAAAGTTTTCATGCATTACTTGCTGCATTATCAGCATTTCGGTATCTATAACAGTAAACATAATTCCGCTTGATACAGAGCAAAGCACAAACACTTTATCAGTAAACAAAGCTTTTGTTCCTCTTAAAAAGTCCTTTGCGTTGATTACATTGGTTTTGGTCTGATTTACAAAAGTATTTTCAGATCTTTTAAGATACTGAGCATAAGATGGCGCTTGATCCGGTTTTTCAGGAACAAAGCAAATTAAATACAATAAAACTAAAAGACCAATCAAAAGTTCAGTTGAAAAGATTATTTCAAATACGGTTTTGTCATGACTTATCCACAAGTCGGTAATGTTGTTCATACTTTGATTTTGATGCACAGAATGAAATTGAAATGACGTTTTATTGTTCATAGAAATGTACATTGAAGCAGGCAATGCAGAGTTCGCCAAAAAAGTTGCAACTGTTCCCGATAAAATTACGAAACCTATTGCAATTCCTATTTGCGATTCCGGAAACCATAAGTTGGCAAGACTTGTTGTAGCAGTCAAACAAGCTGCCGTTGAAATTCCATCAAAAGTTTGACCCAACACTAGCAAAGCAAATAAATCTGGCTTGTTGAATACTAGAATTGAAGAACTTGCATTTACAATTAAACACAAGGAAGAAACAATCAAAAGTTTGCGGGAGGAGATCAGCTGCTTTAAAGATAGCCACGCTAAAAGTGGAGATGCAAGAATTGTTCCAACAAAAACACTTGACAACAACCAATCAGCATTTGAATAGGAAGTATCAAAGTATGTCACAATTACGTTGTTTACAACTCCGTAGGTGCAGCTTTGAAAAATAGTCCAAAAAAAGATTGCACAAAATGAAGCAAGAATTAACCACCGTTTTTTATAAATTTTTATTTCAAAAGGTTCTGCGGTCATAGTCTTATAATTTACAGAACAAAATATTTGGTATCTATTTTAAATAATTGAATTATAATTTTTTTGCACCTGCACATAGATCTTTTTAACATAATTTGAAAGAAAAGTAAGTGATTTTCTGTTTGTGAAAGAATGTAACTCATTTTCGGAATGATATTTTTTAAAATAAAAAACGAAAATGACGAAATCGTTTGTCTGTAAAATAAAAAAAGAAATAATTACGTGACTCAAAACTAAACACACTAATAAACTAGAGCTTAAGCTTACTGAACTAGCATTTACTAAGTCAGAACACAACTGCACCGACAAACGATATAAGACAAAACAATTATACAGACAAACGATAGTGTGATGCAATAGTATGAACTAAGCCATAAGATTTGTACATTCCCCCAAATTCGTACTCCTACATCCAAGCATGGTTATGTAGTTGATCCCTTGATCATCCGAGGTCGGATCCATTCGACAGCAGGTCGTCGTAGGCGAGAGGACCGTCTAGGGAGCATTGATTTGTTGTTTTTGTGGGTGTCAAGGTCGGTCTCCTGCGAATTAGTGTCCGTCACAAATGTGGGGTGTGTGGCCATAGGTACGTCATCATGAACGTCTTGTGGTTGCACATGATCTATGGCCTCAGATGAGTTTTCATCAGCAACGTGGGTGGACGTGGAGGGTGGGTGTTGAACGTGCGTTTCATGTTGGGGGCACTGTTGGTGGTAAAGAGGTTTGCTGGGATTCGGCAACATCAGATATTAAACGAAGAAATCGTCGATTGCGCCTGGTTATACGACTGGAACCTCCCACTTTAAGATTATATTGGTCGAAGTCCAATGCTTCGACCACGGTGCCGACTTTGTCCCATTTATTTGGGTTTCTGCCTCCTTGATTTTGGATAAACACGCGATCACCACACCGCAGCGGGCGCAACGGGCATGTACGCGCGCTCAATGCATCATTGGTCCGCTTGGCTCGAACTCGAAGGGCATCTTCTTTAGCTCGCCACGCTTCGCGCCAAGTACGACAAATAAAGCGATTAGAAAAAGAGGCAAGCCGATTAACAAACGAAAAAGCGTCTCGCAAAGGGTGGCCAAAGACAATTTCTGCTGGGGATAAATCGCAGTCAGAATCTGAGGTATTACGCAGTTGCAACAGGGCGCGCAGAAACGAATCATTGTTCAAATCCCCATTAGGGCTAATATTGGACATGAGAAGTCTTTTAGCGGCTTTGTCTGCAACCTCCGCACGGCCGTTAGATTGGGGGAAGTAGGTGGAAGAAACACGATGTTTGATGTCCCACTTGCGCATAAAATCCTGTGTGACGAAGGCAGTAAACTCTGGGCCACCATCTGAGGAAATTTCTTCAGGCACTCCAAAAGTGGCAAAGTATGATCGAAGGAGGCGAACAAGTGCATTTGCGCCAGTGACGGTGGTCCCAGCAGGTGTACCAAACACATCTGACTAACCGGATAATCTGTGTCCAACGATCACGAAGTGCCGTCCCGCGTAATCAAAATAATCCGAAAAAATTTTTTCGAAGGGCGTGATAGGCGGGTGGGAGGGCAACGGGGGGTTGCGGCTTGCGACGGCGCATTTCGGTTGCAATGAGCACAAGAATCGCGAATATGTGAATATCTTGGGTCATCCCCGGTTAGAAAACGGTTGCGCGCGCTCGGCGTTTCATGACCAACACCCCTTGATGGGCGGCATGTAATGTGCATAATACTTGATAGCGGAGTTGCGGCGGAATCACAACACGATCATTGTATAAAATAACGCCGTCACATATATAAAACCCATCGCAATATGGGAGGTATTGACGAATGTCTCCTTCCGGCGGGAAGTTTACATCAAAGTTTGATTGTATGGCAGACAATAAATAATTGAGTGCAGCGTCACTGGCGGTGTGCCGGGCAATTTCATCCCAGTTTAAAGTCAACTCATCACGCGTATTTTGCCGCACCGAGGCAAGAAGGGCCTCTTTGAGAGAGTCTATAAAATCACGCTCGGTGCCCGAAATGGTACGCAAGTACGTCGAGTCGGATTGAAAATTTCTACGCCGTGACGTATGGCGTCAATGATAGCATCTTTCTAACGCGAAAATGCTTTATCAAGATTGTCATTTCACTCGAACTTACGTTTCGGACTGAAAAACGGCTTGAATGGAGCCACCAAGTCTCGAATTTTGGCGTAATTGGCCACTTAATTAATTAGACCAAACCAGCTTCTTATGTCCTTGATGTTCTTAGGCGTAGGAAACTCTTGAATCGCATTCAAGTACTTGGGCAGGGGTTCTACACATGATTCGGAAATGCAGAATCCGGCAAAGTCAACTGACCGCTGGGCGAATTGAAATTTGCTGGGGTTGAGAACGATACCAGAGCGGCCCACGAGAGTAAGAAATTGAATGGTGCGCCACCAATGTTTCTCTAGGTTCTCGTCAAAAACCACGGTGTCATCCACACATTGCTCTTTTTGCATAAAATCAGACAAAATAGCGGCGAAGCGACGATTGTAGCCATCTCCTGAAAAAAGGAAACCTTGTGGTGCCCTTGTATATCGCCAGCGTCCAAATGGTGTAATGAAGGTGGTAAGATGACGGTCTGACTAGCGTAGTGGAACGCTGTGGTATCCATTCCAAGCGTCAGTTACACTTTTCCAAGTATTACTTGGAACGCGATGGGCTAGCTTGAAAGGTATTTCCGACGCGAATGTTTCCCGACGACAGAATTTGTTCAGTGGCGGTAAGTCTACAGTCCGTCGGGGTGTACACTCATGTTTTCTTGTAATCACCATGCGATGGCACCATTGAGTAGGCTCTCCGTGCGGGACTTTTTCGAGAATTCCAAGGCTTCATCCCGAAGGAGGTCTGCATGGACCTGTTGTTGCCAATGTAGAGGAATAGAAGCTGGGTATGGAACGCTCTTGGTTTCGCTGAGGAGCTGACATGGATTTCGATGGGTGGTCCCGCCATGCAATGAAAAAAGCGATGCGGACATGTGTTAAATGTGGAGGAAGCGTATCGCTCCAATAGCCAAGTTTTCATTTGATCCTTATTTTCGGGAATACAGCAAAATGGTAGCGAACGTGAGGGTGGTGGCACGTCAGTACGTTGAGGGCAATTGCAAGAATGATTTTGATCGCCCGGTAAACCGCAGCCACTAGTAACAGTGCGCATGAGGTGCGTATAAGTGATGGCAGCGGGTTCACCAGCGCATTCCTGCTTCTCAGCATTAGCATGTTCGCCCAATAATGAGAAACTGGGGGACAGGACTCCCAGCGTCGACAGTGTGCCGTGCGATAAGAAGAGGGTCTGAATGTCAGCGCTAACGTAGACCATGGCCCGGCATTGCACAACATAACCGTGGCACGACAGTCCTTCAATGATGGCGAAGAACGCCCCCACAATTGATATGGAAGAATGATTGGCGGCCACCAGGTTGGATGAAGGGGTCAGAATGTCATGTGGAAAGCCATACTTTACAAATTCGTCCAAAGATCATACATTCACTTGGGCGCCGGTGTCAGCGATAGCGGTGATATTAGTAGCACGGACTGATGTGGATTCGCCGTGAGCCTGAGCGCGATTGATTGAAATCGTTACCTGGACCTTAGGGTGCTCTCTCATATGTGCTGTTGCCCACTGTCCGTCTTTAAATATAAGGGAAGCCTTGCAATATGGCATTTCTATGTACTGCAGACACAGGCATGTTGCACTTGTTTGGCCTGTGCCTCGAGACTGGCCTGTAATTTGTTCTTACCGAACTCAACTGAGGGTCCGTAGGCGACGTGACTTCAAGAGCTTGTAAGCCTGGTTCCGGTGGAAAGATGCACTTTAGGAGCGAGGTGGTGTCTTCGGTGTTTCTATGTCCGGTAGCATTCAATACATAAGGGATAAGGTTTGGTATTCCAACTACGAGGCCCTTTTTTATGAGCTGAAAAAGTCGCTGGCAGAGAGGACAACGCGACTGTTTTGACCGATCAGGTAAATTGTGGGATTCCCTGCGTGGGGTTGCATTACGACATGCTCTGTGGTCTGCGTCATGTAGGCGCTGAACGGCTGACACAGATGTGACCTCGGTCGGGGGGGCAGCGTTGCGAGCCATCTCTTTGGCTTCTACTAGAGCAACGATCTCGTTGACGGCGCGTGTGAGCATATCTGCGCCCCCAAGAATTTCTCGGCGAATCTCATAGTCAGCAATGCCATTTAGCAGGGTATCCCGAATCATGTGGTCAGTGTAATTGATTTTTAAGCCACAAGTACAATCAATTGTGAATGCACATGTGTCTGCTTTGCCGCGAACTCTCGCTGCAAATGCCCGAAAGGGTTCGTCTCTCAGTAGGCGCATTTGCATAAGATTTGATCGCAGGACGCCAGTAGCTACTGGGATAACTGCAAGTCGACGCATTGCGGATAGTAACTCCTGTAAAGGCTTAGAGACAATCTCCGCATCTGATTTTAACAAACTATCTCTTAAGCTCTGACTGGCACACTGAAAGAGTTGCGCGGTGGCTGAAGCTTTGTTTATGCCTGATCCTTGCCTAAACATTTGCCAGCGGCAAGTAAATACATTCCACGCTTCTAAAGACACGCCTACGTCGATACTGGGTCTTGTTAGCTTTGGTCCCTCTGAGGGACCGAAATTTAAATTAGGCCCAGGAGCAGCATGACTAAATGCGTGGCTCTGTAAAATTACGCAAACTACGGCTTCTGGTGCGTCTTCGGATTGAAAAGCGCAACCCGGGTACGCACAATCTATAACCATTTTATAGCAAAAACTTAACTAACCTTAACAATTTCGTCATGAAAGAATGTGACTCATTTTCGGAATGATATAATTTAATATGAAAACGAAAATGACGAAATCGTTTGTCTGCAAAATAAAAGAATAAATAGCAACGCGACTCAAAACTAAACACGCTAATAAACTAGAGCTTAAGTTTACTGAACTAGCATGTACTAAAGGCGCGTTTACAGCCGTTTACAGTACTTTTTTCTTTCAGTGCGATCTTGGTTTGTTTTATTGACGCTCAAATCTACTCATTTTTTCTCGAAAACATGAGTAAAACAGCGCGATTTTGGTTTGTTTAATCAACCAAAATCGCGCTGAAAGAAAAAAGTACTGTAAATGGCTGTAAACGCGCCTTAAGACAGAAAAACAATTACAGTATACAGACAAACGATATTGTGACGCAATAGTACGAACTAAGCCATAGCATTTGTACAGTTTGCAGGAAAACTAATTATTCTTTTGGCCACAAACAAAACTATATTAATGAGCGCATTTATTTTAAGCATTTCAACAAGGAAGTGATCGAATATTTTGGAAAACAATAATGCACGCAAGGTATTTGAATAAAGTCGAAAAGGTTTAGCTCTATACTTTGGTCCAAATACACCAATAAGCTATTGCTTTGTTGCCTGTTATGTACATTAAGATAAAACGTATTGCCTAAAGAGAATTAGAAATTTTAAACTTAGTTTGTCAATTGCCCTTTAACTTGTTTTGATCTTTTAATTCAGGATAATTCGAACGAGACAAAATTACTTATCACCAACACTTGTTGATAATAATCTTTTCATATCAAGCCCACTTTAACTTGAGTTGAGAAATACAAAAAGTAGAACAGTTACATTTCACACTAATCACTTTGGGCAGAAATTCCTCCCTTTTAAAGTCGTAATTAATCATACAAAAAAATAAGATTTTTAACTGAAAGCAGCTGACAAGGAACGTAATATGTTGTGGGACGTATTGTTGACGAACGTGATGGATATAAAACCTGCTTCGGTCATTTTGTTGTGTTCTTGGAAAAGACACTTTCTGGGACTTTATTCAGCTTGGTGATCAACAAGCAGCTCTAAATTTCAGTTATGTCACCGCACGAAAAATATAAAAACGAAATAGAAAATTTAACTTGACAACAATTCTTGAAAATATGTAGATTACAATTCCTTGGGTACAAAATTGAAAATTGCCCTCTGGATGACGCTGAATAAAAATTTAAAAGAGATTTTGAACACTTATTTATTTTATTTAAAGCTCAAACAAATTTTTTCTTCAAAAAACTTGAAGATACTTGCCTAACTTAAATTAAACGCCTACAAAATTTTTAACACAAACTGGAAAAAACCGCTTAAAATAACTATCAACAAAATTCTTTCTTCTTAATGAAATGCTCTACATAACTGAAGCAATTATATATGCTTCATATTTTTTGTTTGCTTTTATTGTGTCGACACTTTATTGTGTTAGTGCAAAAAAATAAAACGATTATTAAGCCAAAGTATCTTAAAGAGTTCGTGGTTTTCATTTACGTAATATTGCATCTAAAAAACATAAGCACTTTAAATGAAAGGCTTACTATCGCAACGGCAGACAGCTTTTAAAAATGTTACATGTGATTTATAGTTGGCTAGGAAATTTAATCCATATTTTTTCAGTTTTTAACTATCATATTCTCACTACCTATTGCGCTTGTTTCGGTGTAGTGTTATTGATTTCGGTAAACTATCACGTAATCTTTTTGTAGCATCAAGAGCTAGTATGGGTTTTTGACGTGGAAAAAGCTCATTCTTAAATATTACTATCTTGCTTTTGTGGAAGAATTTATCGGAATGCGGTGAATTGAAAGAAAACCAGTTTACGATATAGGCAAAAGGCACCAATATGTTGGCTTACCATAAGTCTTGGTTTAGCCAGGATAGTCAAGATTTTGAGCCCTTCCCCGGTGTCCCATCCAGTCACATATTTTTTTCCGGGATTTTTTATTTCAAATTTCTTTTCAAGCAACTTAAAATCTAGAGAATTATGAAATATTTTCTAAAAACTTACCAAAAAAAGAATACCAAAAAAGGTGATCAAAATAATAATCAGAAATTATCAAAGTAATGAGCTTTTTGTTTTCACTTTTTAATTTAATTTAATTTATACCTTTTAATTTAAATTTAATCAAAATAAAATATTTTAATAAAATATCTTTTAAATTTAATTTAATCCTCGCAATAAATTCGAATTTGCCTAAAATTTAGTTGTCTTGATCCTTTTTCGTCTTCTCTTAATTTGTTAGGTTTTATCTGGAGTCTCAAGAGGCAACAAGAAATATGTAGCAAAGATTTTTTTGGTTGAGTTTTTACTTGATTTCGAACGCTTTTATAGAGCGTCCCAATTTTCTATCTCGATAATGTGGTAAACCTAGCGATAAGAAAAAACAACCAAAACTGTAAACAAAATTTTTGGGAGACGAACATCGGTTGGTAGGGTATTAATAAAAATATCTTTTAAAGCAGAAAAGATAAAATAAAAAAAGGTCAGTACTATGAATATAAAATTGGTGATCACTAGAAATCAGTATCAGTATCAGTATCAGTATCAGTATCAGTATCAGTATCAGTATCAGTATCAGTATCAGTATCAGTATCAGTATCAGTATCAGTATCAGTATCAGTATCAGTATCAGTATCAGTATCAGTATCAGTATCAGTATCAGTATCAGTATCAGTATCAGTATCAGTATCAGTATCAGTATCAGTATCAGTATCAGTATCAGTATCAGTATCAGTATCAGTATCAGTATCTTTTATTTCAGTTCCGCCATAAAAAACATAGTGAAGTAGGAAATTTGTAAGTAGAGAAAGCAGAACAGAAAAAGGAAGAGGCAACAAAACGATGAACGTTGTGGCATGCAAACAAGATAAGAAGAGATTTTTAAGAACAAGTGTGTATGGTTGCAGCACCTTTTAAGAGAAACCAAAAAATAAAGAAAAAAGAAATGAAATGAAAGAAAGGAAATGAAATAAAAAGAAAAAAGCATCATCCGAGTCATATGTAGACGCTGTTGTGTCGGCGGAAAATGTGGTGGGATACACAACAGGTCGCTGGCAAAAAAGGCCTGACAGGAAAAGAAACCCACTCAAAGAAATCCTGTCGCGGGTCAAAAAGATCATTTTACACATATGACAAGGAAAAAAAATTAAGATTAAGAATTGCAAACACAAACACACACAAAAAAAGCAAACAAATAAATAAACGGAAAACACAAGATGCAATGCGCAAATATTTTAGAAACAATACAAAGTTTATAATAGAATAAAAGCAATATTTGAATCTGCTTTGTGATAAAGTCTTCTATTCATCATAATGCAAAGAAAGTAGAAGTGAGTGCGTCATCTTATAGGGTACCAATTTTCTGAAAAAAAGCAACAAAAGCAAGCACCAGGAAGCGAGAATTTTTAAGTTTATAAAATATAAGAAAATTGATCTAAAATGTTAAGAATTTAAAAGGAATTGGTTTAATTTTTGTTTAAAAACATTGTTTGTTTTAGAGTCTCTAATTACATGTATAAGAGAATATTATTCCAAACTTTTGGTGCAATAAATTTTAATGATTGTTGAATAATAGTAAATCGGCAAAAGCTGGTAACAACATTACTGCTGCTTCTGGTTTTCATATGAAACGATTTTTGGATGAATATTTTGTCGAAAGATCGAGGCAGTAGGTTTTTATGATATTTGAACATAAGAATACCAATTTCCGCTTTGTACATATGTTTTATAGTAATTAAGTTGTGTTCTGACATCGTGTGACTAACATTTTCCCTGTGAGAAAGATTAAAAATTATTCTTATGAATTTGTTGCACAGTCTTTGTAATTTGACAATTAATGTTTCATTTCCAAAGCACCAACTTGATATACAGTAGCGTATGTGGCTCATGAAGAGAGAATGATAGAGCATTAGTTTTTTCATTTAGATTAGGTTTTATTTTTACTATTATGCAAATAATTTGTCTTAATTTTTTGTATATTAACATGATGTCTTCTTTCCACGACAAATGTTCATTAACAATAACACCTAGAAGTTTTATTGATGACACCTTTTCTATATTGCATCCTTTAAAGGTTAAAAATAGGTTAATTGGAGGTGTTTTTGAGTTAGGCGTTCTGAACAATACATATTTGGTCTTGTCAGAATTTAGAAAAAGTTTATTGGCAATTAGCCAGTTATCAATGTTGAAGAGTTCGTTGCTGCCCTTTTTAAATAAGCATTTAGTATTTTTGTCAGACAGTAGGATAGTGGTATCGTCTGCAAAGGACAGGCAAGAGCTCTGATTTGAGCAACGAGGAAAGTCGTTTACATAGATAATAAAGAGAAGTGGGCCGAGTACAGAGCCTTGAGGAACACCAGAAGTTAATTTGTTTATGGTAGTTGATCTAGCACTACAACACTCGGTCTGCTGAGTCCTTCCAATAAGGTAAATTTCAAACCATTTTAAAACATTGCCTCGAATACCATAATGTTCCAGTTTGCTTAATAAGATATTATGATCGATGGTATCAAAAGCTTTGGATAAATCTAGGAAAATACCCAAAGTTGATTGTTTTTCTCAAAAGCACTAGTAATGTTTTCAATTAACAAAGTAATTACATGTGAAGTTGAATGACCCTGTATGAAACCAAATTGGTGATCTGAAAATAGGTTAAAGCGTGTAAAAAAAGAGTAAACTCGATTGTACACAATTTTTTCAAGGATTTTTGAAAGGTTGGAGAGTAGGCTAATGGGACGATAGTTCGAAATATTGTTGGTACTACCTTTTTTTTAAAAAGAGGAATAACTCTAGAGTGTTTGAAATATGAAGAAAATTTTCCCTGAGATAAAGATAAATTAAAGATGTAACTGAGAGCTGACAAAAAATTAGAAGGCAAGTACTTCAAGACAAATGAAGGAATATTATCCCAACCAGCACTGAATTTGGAAATAGTTTTAGAGATAATAAGTGAGATTTTATAAGGTGTAGTAGGAAAAAAGAACATTGAGGAGGGATTTGCAGAGTTTAAATAATCAGAAAATTTAGTGCTGGCTGAAGGAAGCAATTTTACTAAGGATGATGAAATGTTGGAAAAGTAATCATTGAATATGCTAGAAATCTCAACAGGATCGTTTACTAATTTTTATTGTAATTGATATTAATCAAGTTAGATTTTGAAGTTTGGGATTTTCCAAGTAAATAATTTATGCATTGCCAAGTTTTTTTGATATTCGATTTATATTGATGAAATTTTGACTGATAATATTCAGTTTTTTTAAGATTTACCAGATGGAAATATAGATTTCTTGCTTTTTGATACTTTGATTTAATCTCTGTACATCCAGTAGCCATAAATTTTTTGTGTAGTCTGTCTTTTTTGTGAAGCAAGGAGCGGAGCTCTTTGCTGAACCATTTAGAACCAGGCGCTCTTTTTTTAGGTGGCTTTAACGGAAAAAATATTTCAAATTGATTATGTAATATTTCATTATATTGTAATATATGTAATATTGTAATATTTCATTAAAAGTTGCACAAGATTTATCTAAATCAAGTTCTTGCAAAACAGGTGATAAGTCAACCTTTTTTAAAGTTAAATGAAATTTTTCAAGAGAATTAAGTGTAAAATATCTTGAAGCATGTTGTTTTTGAAGGATCGGGTCTCCTAATGCAGAGTATTGAACAACAGGGAAATGATCTGCAATATTGTGAACAATAATACCACTTTTCACTTTGGTATTGGTTATGTTTGTCCAAATGTGGTCAATGGCAGTGGAGCTAGTTTCACCCAATCGCGTCGGTTTATTTATGAGTGGATAAAAATTGAATCTGAACATGGTGTTGGTGAAGTTGATCAGTTAAGTTTAATAAATCAATATTAAAATCACCCATAATAAAACATTTATGTTTGGTCTTGTTAATTGCGTTTAAAGTCTGATGAAGATAATTATTAAAAATATCAAAAGAGCGTTTATCATTTCGAGGGGATCTGTAAATCGTTCCACAAATGATTGACTTGTTTTTAAATTGTATAGTAATGAAAATAGATTCAAAGTATTTTTCGTTCATTATTGTTAAATCAGAGTTAAGGGAAAAAACTAGCTTGTCTTTTTAAGCCAACTCCATTTCCTTTGCTCTTTAATCGAGGATTAGAAATATAAGTATATCCATTTAGGTTTCTATATTCTCCAAATGAATCGTGGTTTTCCCAAGTTTCATTTATTGCTATTATATCTGGTTTGTTAGCTAGGACAGTAACTAGGCTTTCAAATTTGTTAAAATTGTGAGAATTTACCAATGATCTAACATTAATACACATAGTTGAAAAATAATTATTGTGATTTTGTGTTAACTGATCCAGCTCAAGAGGTGTGAAATATAAATCCTTTAATGGCTGTTGAAAAATTCTCTGATTTTCAAAATCATTTGAGGAAAGGAAACTGTCATCATGAAAAATTGCATTCAACTCATCAGAGGAAAAATTTTTTAAATAACAATTTTTCAATAAATCAGAAAACTCTTTATTATCAATAGAATAAAAAGGAAAGACAGAATTTACACAAGAATGACACATCCACTGTTTAGAATAAAAATTTATAAAGGCATTTGAGTTAATATCAGTATTTACACAATTTGTGCTCAGAATAGATCAAATTTTTTTAAAAATAATCTTATGTATTAATATTCCCGCGATTGATAGTCTATAGCGTTATTTTTAAAAAAAGATCTGATGGTACTAATTTATTAGCTGCTAGAAACAGCTTTTGAGAATTGAACAGAACAAGTGGTTTAACATTATGCTGTTTAAATTTGGAAAAAGATCAATTTGTCTTTTTCTTATTTGACACTTTGGTAGACTATACCAATTCGAAATTAATTTTATTCATTTAAAAAAAATTACATTTTTCAGTTCTTATCACCATTGCCCTTTCATGAGCTCGAAAAAATGAAATGTTAACCATATACTTACTCTTGATTACAAAGCCTTGGTGATTTGCTCGGAAAATAAAGTTCTTGCCGAACTTGACTGGATTTGACTCATTTTTCTATTCATCAATCCACCAAATTTTGTCATTACAGACACAAATTATTAAAAAATACAAACGCTTTGATCGCCTACAATATATAAAACCAGGAGTGAGCAAAGTTTTCAATGAAAGAGCCACATGTGAAAATTCAAAACTGCCGGAGAGCCGCAACTTCTGTTTGAGGTATTAATGCAAATACAGTAAACAAAGCAAGTTTTAATCAAATAATAAAAACAAATACAACGTTACACGAATTACAATTTTTCCGAGATTTTACCAGTATTAGATCTGCTGTGAGTTACCACTTCATTAGCTAGATTTTGAATATCTGGGCGATATTAAGTCAAAGCGGTGTGAATTAATTCTTTCAAATCTTTATTTGTCAGACTTGCACGACATTATGATTTTACAAATTTCATTACAAAGAAGCGAATCTAAGAGAAGCAAGCACTATCTTTCTTTCTTTTATTCTATCAATAATTTTATAAGCGTGTCTCGGCGGGCGAGAAATAAATAAAAGAAAGATAGCGCTCGCTTTGCTCAAATTTTTGCTGTAGTGTAGGCCTATATGGTCCTTAACAACAAACAAATAAATGTTTTATTTCCACGCTATAATCCGACTTAGCACCTAATTAAAAATCTTTGTTTGACCCAAATTAAAATGTGAATAACAATTGTACATTGTTTGATTTCGTTAATATTGTTCATCTAGAAGAGCCGCAAACGAAAGCTGGCTGGGAGAGAATCTAAACAAAACAAAACAAACATTAGTATAACAAAGTAAAATTACATATGATTTAAAATGAGATGTGTTTTGAAGCGCAACTGAATCATTTTACAATTACAAATCTTTTTATTACTTTAGTTATCTTTGCGGCGATGTTCGGTTTATTACATTGAATAGTTAAAATAATGTTTGAGTTTAATACTTCATTTGGTATTACACTGATCAAACTCTTTTTTAAGAACAGGAAGCTTGAACTGTTACGTGCTAGAGGGCGCCAAAGGTTTGTTAACAAAAGAAAGGAGCATGTTAACTGAGCACCTACAGTACAGCGCAACTGCTTTGAGCATGCAGCTAAGTTAATGTCCACAGACCGTTTTTTTTGTTAGCTCATCAACACTGAATAATCACAAGGCCTAATTTTCAATTACGACATTGTATTTTTTTTGTATTATCCAAACTTTCTCTAGCCGTTCTGTTGTGCCTTGGAAAAAACACTCAACAGCACTTTCTTCTACTTAACGGTCTTAGCAAGCTGCTCTAAATTTCAGTCAAATCACAAAAGAAAAAATTTGGCAAAATTTTTGCATCTCTGAAAGGCATGCTGAGGTAATTTTTGGATGTTTGACCTCAGTATAATGCTGCTGACATTGTTCTGCAGGTCAGAAAGATTGATCACAATACTAGTAAATTTAAAATTCATTTGAATCAAAAATTCGAGGGCTCTGATTTCAAAGCATGTCCATGAACACGACCGTTTTTTATAATATGCTAGAGATCAAAGTAATTGCCAAAACCAATAAAATTGATACCAAAACGAGTTAAAGAAGTCATCAAGAAGGAAAGAAGCTATATATCACTTATTAACGACAGGTCTCAAAATTGTTTTTTTTTTTAAATTTAATCAAATTTAATAGTAAAGTTAAGTTATTTAATATAAAGATCAGTAATATAACGATGAATAAATAATGAGATGATGAATGAATAAATGAAAATATGCTTGTTTTTCTATTAGAGATGTTAAAAGTCTTCAAACAAAAATCTATTCGCCTTTTCAGCAAAGTCAAATTGAGGTTTATTTAAATGGTCAAATTGCAATACATAAGTTAATTAATACTGATAAAGAATTACAAAAAATTATTTTAAATTCGTCTTAATAAAGATAACCCCGATTCACGCCCAATGGCGACTCGCGCATTGGAGCTGCAGAGCTGCAGCGCTGCAACGCCTTAAGTATCTGTGCAGCGGTCGTAAATATTATCAGTTACGCTTAGAAAATATAGTTATTAATTTTTTAAGCATTGTTGATAATATCTGATAATATTTACAATTGCTACACTCAGGGCTGAAGTTATAGACATGCCCAACGATGCGGCCGCAGCAGGCCCTGCACCACACACAAAACCAATTCTTTGTGCATCGAAAATGAACACTAAATGCAGAAAAAAATCAAGATTCCAGATGAAGACCTTTTTTTTTAAATCATTATTTTTTTGGAATGAAAACAAAATTTAGTGGCAATAAAAGCCCCGCAAAATAAGTTTGCATTGGGCCCCACAACATCTAGCCTCGGCTTTGGCTACACCGATATTTAGTGTGCTGCAGCTTTGCAGCTCCAATGCGTGAGCCGTCACTGTTATACCCATGTGCAAAATGCGCTTATGTGGAAAGTTTAAAAACTATAAAAATATGATTAAAACAGTTAATTCTATTATTTCAAAGAGTTTAATTTAAAACAACATCTTACTAGCGAAAATTTTGGTATCTACGTGCGAAAATGTAAATTTTGCAAAATGCGACCCGTAAAACAGACAAAAAATTAATTTTCTATCCATGAAATAACCAGCGCTCATTTTGGAACAAATTTAACGTTGATGACAATGACCGAGCTGCCCTCCTTAACCATTTTTATAAATTTTATTTCGACGTTTTTAATATTAAACCTAACATCACAGAGTGCTTTATGGTTATATTTGTAGAACTACCGGATAAAACTTTATTAGATTGGTATGAAAATAAATGAATTAATTTTTGAGTGCTAAAATTAACATCAATAAAATTTTTCTGTCTTATAAATGTGATCGAGTTTTAAACCCGTTTATTGGTTTGCTATCTTTCAAACTGCACACTGTGAAATAACTTTAGAGGCTTTTTTGATCTGTTCAATCAACGCTTTTGATCTTAGCAGTAGTTCGCGTTTTTTGATTTTACTACAAATTTTTACAGTGTGCGTTTTTTTATCTTCATTACATGATTGATAATCACGACGTCAGCTGTTGTGTCGTGTACATTGCAGCTTTCATTGAGGCTTTACTTTGTGTCTTTAGAGTAAGGTCCCAATTAGAACAAGAAAAGTTTTTTTAATTTTTTAAATTTTGAATTTTTACTGAAAGTGATGATGATGACCTTGATAGATCAAAATCAGTTTTTCGTTTTGAGTTAGTTAGTTTTAGTTTTTAATTTCTATGTTAAATATTTGGCCTATTAAACTTTGATTAATTTTATTACTTAATTCATGTATCGCAACTTTTTATTGTAGTCAATCATTTGCATAGAAGCCTACTGCTCTGAAAAACACCTAAAAGTTACTTTTTTGTTTAAATGATTCAAGTTTTTTTTTTATAGTCCTTGAAATATTTGAAAATGCTGAAAAACGAGACCAACTTTATGCATTTTTTCGAACAACAAAAGTATACTTTATGACTACAAAAGCAAATCGAAATTAAAGAACTAAAAAAACTTTTTGCAATAAAATTTATCTCACAAACTTTTTTCAGAAAAAAAATTTTTGAAGCAAAAAGTATTAAGGAATTTCTAAAAAGAAAACTTTTAAAAACTTGTTTTTGCGCTTTAACTTAAATATCAGAATTTTCCTCCAAACGTAATAAATAATTTTTTCAATATCAATTACTCAAAAAAAAATAAATGAAAACAATTGAATAACTTTTTATGAAGTATTGTCCATCGAAAAGTAAATAACAACTTTTGTCTCAAAACTTCCGTTTGTGCTTTTTATAATTCTTTGAAGATTGTTTAACTATTGAATTTGTTCCGCATAAATTTAGCTTCAGATTTTATCGTTTCAACATGCTCATGAAGGAAAAATAAGCTTGCTAAAACCTGGTTGTTGTTGAGCTGGTACATAAGACTAAACTGTGTTGACTAAAAAACTCACTTTTCAAGTTTAAAAAAAATGTAGGCCAATTATAAAACAAACGTTTTTTATGATTATAAAACTAAATTATAAAACAAAATTTTAATGAATCGAATCTTTTTAATAAACCGATATATCAATCATTCTAACATTAGTTCATAACTCTTAAACTACTTTAAAAAGAAAAAAATTATTGATGATAACGTATTATTGTAAATACTCTAAAAGATAATGCAAAAAAAAATATTTTAGACTTATTTTTACATGCAATTATGAAGTTGTATTTCACATCATAGCTATAGTTGACTACTGCATGTTTAAGTTTTTAACGTGATGTTCTCTTCCTCTGGATGCAAATCTTGCCAAAAGTTTGTGCAAAACTGTAGAAAATCTCACGCTCCATTGTTACTTTTATTTTGATGTTGAACGAATATTCCGCTGCATGTTGTTGCATTTCTCATGGTAGTATTTAACGATATAACTAGTTTTTTTGATTTTTTTAGTTACAATCTATATTTAATTTCAAGATAACGAACTTTGTAAAATTCAGCTTCGCTGTATCGGATTATTAATTGCTTTAACTGTGCTGAAAAATGTAAGTAAAAAGAATTCCAGATTTAACCACTTTATTTTTTATAACTAGAAATAGTCAAACTGATGAACAAATAATTATCAAGAGGCCTGTTTTTTATGTTTTTATCTTTTAATATAAAAACAAATAAAACCGTAAAACAAGACCAAAAGAACAAAAACATAAATCAAAAAACAAAAACAAAATAAACAAAACAATAATCAGAAACAGAATATAAAAGGTAGTTAAAAAACAAACATTCTCGACAAATATTATCTGAATAATTTTTAGACTGCAGTTTACGATATTATACGTTAATGAACTTGAAAAAATTGATAATAAGATTATGACGTTAAAGTTTTGAATATTTTAATGATAAATGAATATTCGTTTAATCGTTAGTACGTTACGTAGGCTACTCTATTATTTTGAAATTGTATTTAAATATTTACTTGTTTTAGTAACACTGCTTCTACTTTTTTTTTTTTAAATTATATTATTGAATCTGAGACTCCAAAACAAAGAAAAGTGCCGTAAAATATTTTTTTCCAAGATTACAACAGGATTAAGAGAGTGGTTTTGAACCAAGATTATGCGATCACGTTCGATATCAATAAGGGCTTACGACACTAAAATTTAGTTGCGAACCTAAATCTTAATAGGTGGAAGTTCACATTGAAAACAAAGCACTTGCGGTGTAACTGCGTAAAAAGCATACTGGTAAGCTCAGATGGCTAATTCCGATGTAATAACCATTGCAAGAGAGATAATTTTTTCTCTTCTTCAACTCTCTCTATACTTTCTGCATGTTTAACGTTCGTCGTTGTGTCGCGTTTCCTTTTCATGCTTCATAATACAGTGCATATACTTAATAATGTTACTAAGCACGAATAAAATATCATCATCATCATCATCAATACGGATCGGCAAAACCACACGCTTAATTTTGCAGTTTCATTACAGTATTTATAGAAGTAAACAATGTGCTTCAATTGTTTACTTATATAAATACTGTAGAAAAGTTTGATTATAAAAGATTGAACGAAATATCTAATTTAGATTACATTAACTGTATTCTGACGCTTTTAAAACTTTGAAAATTTTGTTCCACATGTGAAGAATTTAGGAGTAGAGTTACAAAATTTTACGTCCAACACTCCAATTCGAAAAAAATTCAGATGTAAGTTTCAAATTTAGTTTATCAAAAAATAAAACTAAAGCAAATAAAGTTACTTTTTCCAAAAAGGAATTTTGCTTGATTATGTAGTTTTGAAATATGAAAGTTATTGCCGCATTTATGATTCATGCTTTTTTTCCTAGAATAAGAGAAGTGCTTTGTCAGACAAACTATCTTGGTTTTGGCTGCAAAGAAGCCATTAAACACGATCTATCTAACGCTTCGACCTATAAGTGAGAGCTTACATAAATCGGCACGATTTACTTGATACAATCAAGTTAAAGATAGATTAAAAATGGCTCTTCTTGGTGCCAGAAAAAAGTATATAAGCAAGGCATTTTTTTCGAAGTAGTCAGTTGCAGCTTAAACATTATAAAGCTACTACAAAAAAAATCTATAAATTTTTGTATTCTGCAAAAGTTGATTTTAGGGTATTTTATAGGGTTCGCAAGAGATAATTTTTAATTAGAAAAAACTTGGCAACTATTTGGTCATGTTTTCTTTGCTAATTAACCATTAAAGTAAATTCTTAAAAAAATTGACAATGCGTAATTGAAGTCGGAAATGATTTCCAGTTCTTTCGCTCTTACCAACAAACCTAGCAGTTTGAAATAATTTTGAAACTAGAATTAAAAATATGTCAAAGTTAATAAAAAACAGAGAAAACTAAATTACAATTAAAGGATTTTGAATAAGCACCAGAAAGCAATCTTTTATCGTCAGTGTTTCTAGTTGGCACAAATGATCTAGATGAAACTATAATAGTTACAATAATTGATTTTTATTTAAAAGAAATTGAATATATTCTCCTAGTGTTTGCATTTTTCACGAAAATGCGACATGACGAAGTTGTAATCTAATTACGTTTTCTGCTTTTCAGATAATTTAATTTCGTGCCAACAAACGTTTAAAATTTATTTGTAAAAATGTCGAGTTTAGTCTTTATGTATCTTGCTTTCTACTTTTTCACCCCCTCTGTCATCGGCCTCCATTGTGGTCACAGAAAAGAAATCATCCACGCTTTTTCTCGTTCGGTAAGCGGACAGGAAGTAAAGTGCTCCGAACCTGACTCTTATTGTCTGCGCATGGAAAGTACCGGAACACAGTTTGGTTTTCCAGGTGAGTTTTAAACTAAATAAATCTTTTTCTTAAATAAATATAAAATTAAGTTAAGAAAACTCTAAAACTATCTAAAAAACCGTGGTGAATTTGCATCAAGAATTGACACAAGCTCCGATATTTAAAAATTTTCAAAACGATCGTTCATTTTTTTAACGCTTTTAAAAAAGAATTTGACCAAAAACTTAAGCGTTCTTTCTAGTAATTCAAGCTTTGAATTTTTTTAGTAAATGTGACGACAATGACGTGTGCCACTCGAGAAATGTGCAAGAACCCATCTTGCAAGGATCTATCAAACATCATGCCAATTTCTTCGTACTCGTATGACAATTACGACGACAACGATTACAGCAACGACGATAATTTGGACTACGATCCAAGACTCATTCTTTTCAAATTAAGGTAAAACATTAAGAATAAGTTATTATTAGGATCAAACGAATTAGAATTCTTGTGTAAAAATTTTACAAAATAATTTGATAATTAGAGTTTTGTTGTTGTTGTTTTTGCAAGAATCTTTACCAATAAAACAAATTTTTAGATCATGTGAGGTATCTTGCTGTCAAAATAACAATTGCAATCAACGTCCATATTTTCGAAATCCTTACCGATCGATGCAAAACGCTTCTGATATTGTCGTTGATTCCGTTTATGAAAGAAGATGGAAACCTATTCTGCGGGCTTTTCGTCGATAATAATTGACGATGTTGGGAATGGCCGATCAAGAATGGCTGCTTTGGTTTTTTTGCACTTTATCGTCTTCAATTATTCCGCAGTTTAATTGTAAACTTGATTTTATCAAGTTTAATAATTTGCTAGGATCAATCGAAGACACAAAATGGACGTTCTGGTGATGAAGCTACTAGAGTCGGTACATCAAGAAATGAGCAAAAAAACAACATGTGGTGCACGCTATTTATTACATTTTATTTTTCTAAAAACACAACATACTTTTACTTATTGCATTTTACTCAGGCTTAAATTTGTTAATGGATATTTTTCAAAAATAATGGGGCATTTGTTGCCCGAAATTACTCTGCTTTGAATGCAGCATTTGCAGATTTTTATGATGTTTTCAAAATAACTTCACACGCTTTTTGATAGTATATACAATAATTAGTTAATGATGAATTAAAGAGTACTTGTGATACAAATCGTCACAGATGAGCATTATGAAAAACAAATTGTTGACAACCTGACATTCATTGTAAACTTTTTTTTAATTCGTTAATTTGTTCTTTTTACAATGCATATTGTGATTGTTCGTGTATCAATAAATTGTTGGACATATATTTTTGAAAGAGTTGTTAAGTTTTTTTGCAAAAGTATGATTTTATTTACCTTTATCTTTTTTTGTTTTAAAAAAATAAACTCTACTTACATCTGACTGCTATGAATCATTTTTGAGATTTGATATAAATGTTGATAGTTGATTTATATTTTAGTTTTAATTTCCGAGAAATATGTTGTAATTGCATGATTTTTTAATGTGGAGACTTGCCGTTGTCATTTTAAAATAGTTATTGATTTCGAACCAGTCAAAACAGGATAGAAAGCCACAATTCATCTTTCTATGACGATAACTGCTGTTTTTGGGTAAAATTCTAACAGCGATGTTATTGTTTGAGAACTGACCATTGTTATTCCTCTTCATCATCATCTAATTGCGTTACTGACTTTATGCGTTAAGATCTATGAAACACGCATAAGTAACTCTGCTATCACTTGAAACTCCAACTTGCTACTCAATAAAAAGCAAGACCCATTTGCAAATAGAAAATCGCAATTGTCTATTGCCAACCTGTCAGCAATACCTAAGCCATTTTGTTCGAACTTATCCAAACAACAAAATCTTGAAGTCGTCCTTGAAAATAAAGACATGAAACCGAGTTTGCAAATACTAGAAGTTTACTTGATCAAATGAGTTTGGCGCATGATTGTTTAAAAAAAATTATCAAATTATTAAAGTAAACACAATTAAACTATCGTCTGGATCCATTCATTTTTTATGTCTTGTGTCAGCTGGAAAGTTGTAGAATTAGAATAGTATACAGTAGAATTGGTAAACCGACAGTACCAATGAGTATGAACTGCGGCTCTATGTATTACGCAAGTCAAGTCTGATCTCACTGTTTAACTTGGTTTGAGTCTACAATAAGTCTACAAGATTTGTGGCTTCTACCAAATCTAAGACTGCATTGGTAGAAGCGGCACTATGCACCGCGCACGCGGGACCAGATGCAAATATTGAGTTATAGGAAAAAAGGCACTATAGAGTACCATCTGTGGAATTGTGCATTGCGCTCGCCGAACCCGAGCTCACTGCCCGACCATAGTTTCGAGTTTTAAACTCTCATTACGGACAGTCCACTTACTCAGGATTAATTGCGGAGCTGGTCATGCAACCAGAGACAAATCTAAGGTTTATGGCTTCTACCAAATCGAAGACTGCATTGATAGAAGCAGCATTGTGAATCATGCACACCGGGACCAGATGCAAATATCAAGTTATAGGACAGATAGCACTATAGAGTATCATCTGTGGCATTAAAAATCTTTTTGTTTGAGTAATCCGTAAGAACTGTTCATCAAAACTAATATTTATAAAATCGCAGTTTTAACAATAATTTTGGTTGCTTTGGATTATTGCGATTACGAAATATGAAAACCAGTGACAGTAATGGGAAAGGATTGGTTAGGTGCACGTCGTGTAAAGCCTTTGCGGACTCACGGAAAGCTTTGAAAAACATTTGAAGAGCCCAAACATTCCTCGATCGAAAGTTTTTTACAAAACGCTATTATGAAAAAAAGGCTGTCGTACAAAGATATATGAACCATTTTTTAATATCCCATAAATAAAATTTTACTTAAAATATTTATTTGGAGAAAAAAAACCTAAATCATAACACTATTTTCAAGACAAAAGATTATTTTAATGGTTTACTTATTTTATTTGTGTTTATCACTTAGAGTAGAAGCGTTTCTGAAAGAAAATTTTTTGAGAATCGGTTTACTTGTGTGAAAATAAAGCTGCCTTTTAAAACACACTATCGTTTTTTCAAGATTTATGAAGCTAGTAATCAAGACCAAAAGTTTATGACTTGTGTTGTTTTAATGGTCATCAATAAGCTCAGAAAATAAATGACTGTGATCTTAAGGTATTGGCCGTTAATAGATGCTTACCTGTATAGGCTAATTCTTATTACAATCTTTACAAAAAACAACAGAGTTTTCTTAAAATTAACCAATAAGCACCTGTATAAAAATTTTTTTCAGGAACTTTTTAACAAGTCAAACAATGCTAGGTTGGCATAAATTAAATTGGAATTAAACAAAAAATAATTCATTTTAGAAAAAATTTAGTCTAAAATATAGTTTGAACAGTATTTTTATGATGAATTTTATTTTGAATGTGAAAAATATTATTGTTACATTTGATTGAGAATCGAACTTTCAGCGAACATTAAGTCAGCCAGTACAAAATCTCATGCTTTTTTCGACATTTTACAGTTACTGTTTTCCGACTAAGAACTTTAAAGTCCAGGACTTTTGGGAGAATTGTTAAATAACAACAGTTAAACTTTTAAGTTTGCTTTGGTCAATATTTTTAAGACCACATATAACTGCTCGTAACATATTTTCTTGAATAAAACTCTGTATGCTTTTACGTCTAACCTTTTTGAAAACGATTGTCATGCAATTCATTCATTTTATTTTCAATAAAAACACAAATGAATTTTTTGGAACAGGCAATAAGTCACTGATAAATTTTACTTTGTATTTCTTGGACGCTTCGATTCTTTCAACAGATTAAGAATAGATTCTGGTTTTTGATGATTGTCAAAAGACAGGCGGTAGGCATGGTCATTTTACTTTTTTAGACATAGAAAATTATTGACAACATAGGCGACTTGACGTTAAAGATATGGTACATTTTCAACCTTAAATCCGTCTTGAACTGATTGCCGATGCTTCTTGTTTGCGTATTTGAGCTTTTTATTCATTACAGGCTTTATCATTTACATGAGTTGCCCAGAACAACAGAACCCTGTACTTTTTCCCGTTAGATTTAGATCGAAACAAAATGTAGTAAAGATTTTTCATCAACACAACAACTACTTGAATAAGTTGGTCCATAGAAAGCATGATTTTTCCTCTTTTGACACTGATAATGCTTTTCTGGATAAGGATGAATAGGGTATTGTTAGTCCGAATATGTCCATTCTTGAAATTGTTTTCGGATATCTCTTGCACCTCTTTTTTTTCTCTTGCTCTTACGATGAGTTCTTGTTCCGCCACTTGCAGCTACAAGTATTCTGTATTAAAAGTTTGCGAAAATTTTTTTGTGTTATAGGACAAATGCCACTTCTATCAATGCAGTCTTGCATTTGGTAGAAGCCACAAATCTTATAATCTTTTTTCCAGGTTTTAAAACAAGGGTCTCAAACACGCGGCCTGTAAAAACATTTTGTGCGGCCCGCGATAGACTTTAAATCTTCAATAAAATTAATATCTTTTTCAGTGCCTCGTGTTCTCATCAGCATTCTTAGACCAGCAGCTAATCTGTAAATTCTTGCCCCATTTTTATTGATTGAAAAAAAACAATATTGCAACGCTATAGTAGCCGGTTTCTTGAGGCAAATCTTTGCTAAAATGCTTCAAAAGCTACATAGGGTTGAATTGCATCATTTTTTTTATTCTTGTATTCATGCCCAGATTACGATAATTTTTACAACATTAATGGCCCAGAAACTCCGCTCACCTGTTTTTCCTCTTTTTGTTTCTTTGTTTTCAATTTTGAGCCTTCTAACAAACAATAACCAGTCATACAAGAGGTTAGTCTTATTGAAATTATTACGTTAACTGTCCGAATTTAATCGAAAATATCTTATTTTTCTTTGCAAAATCAAAACCAACTAGCAAGTTTAATAAATATTTTAATTTCAAAATCTAAAGTTTTTTTATAGAATGTCTTTAGTCTCGAAAAAAGGAAAATTGCTGATGAAAGTAGAGTTTTTTAAGAAAAGATGATAAATTTGTATATTTTCACTGCAGTCGATTGTACAATTTAATGTTATATTTGTCAGAAAAAGATAGATGTTATGAAAGAGTATAATACGCAGCGAAACTGCAAAACAATGCACCGAAATAAATATGATTGGTACAGGGGCAATATTAGAAAAAAAAGTACGGAAATTAATATTTATGTTGTGCAAACAAAGAAGTTTTTTCGGTCAACACTATTCAAATCAACGAAAATGCTGCAAGAGCGAGTTTTGCTATTTGTGAAATAATTGTCAAGTCATCACGGCCTTTTACAAAAAATTTGTTCATAAAAAACTCTTTTTTGAAGGCAAGCAAAATTTTTTGTCCTTATCAAAAAAAATTGTTTGAAAGCATAAATTTGTCACCTAATACAGTCGAAAAAAAGATTATTGATTTAGCTGCCAATGTGAAAAAACTGTTACTTGCAGCGGCAAAGAACTTTCAAACATTTTCAATTGCTTTCGACGAAAGCAGAGATGTATCAGGCACGGCACAATGTGCTGTGTTTATCAGGGATGTAAATCGCTGTCTAAATGTAATGGAAGAATTTCTGGATTTAATGCCAATGAAAGGTACTACAACTGGACGTGATAGATTTTAATCTCTAGAAAGCTACATGGAGAAACATGGATTGCCGTAAAATAGACTTGTATGTTTGGTTGCTGACGGTGTATCATGTGTTCTAGCAATGCAGGCGTAGTTGGATTGGCTAAAAAAAATTAAACATCCTTGAAAGCGATGGAATTACATTCGTCAGTGAACATTGCATCTTGCATCAAAAGCACTTTGTAATAAAATTGAAAAAATAAAAGAAATGATGGATTTGGTAGAAAGAGTAGTTAACTACCGTATATACGATGTTCGGGGCTGAATCACAAGCGGTTCAAATTTTTTCTTACTGATATGGACTCCAAATGTGGTGAAATTCTTTATCATACTAAAGTGCGATGGCTGAGTCGTGAATAGGTTTTGAAGCGTTTTTTTGTGCTTAAAAGTGAAATTATTTCATTTATGAAAATCAAAAATAAAAAAGTTCTTTTGCTGGCTGATTCAACTTTTTAATACAATCTTGCTTTTTTAAACAGATATTACGCATCATTTGAATGAATTGAACTTTAAACTGTAAGGTAAAAAACAGAGTATTACACAGATGAACGATCATGAGTAAAACTAGGTTTACGAATAAAACAATTGGATGGGAGCGATTTGGTTTATTTTTCAACTCTAATATCGATGGGAAACATCCAATATAAATGCTTTGAAAGCATATGCAGATTTGTTATCAAAGTTGCTTCAACAATTTTAAGAGCGCTTTTCAGATTTTGAAGTACTACTGGCCTGTTTTCAACGCCGTTTGCCGTAGAAATTTACAACGTTGCAAAGAAATTACAAATGGAATAAGGGAACTTCAATGTGATAGTATTTTAAAACAAAAATATTCAGACGTAAAAATTTCAAAACTGCACTCATTTCTTTCACGAGAAAGGTTTTCAAAACTGCTCGCTGCTATTGCAAAAATTATTGCAATGTTTGGAAGTACTGTATATACGTATGTAAACAATTTTTTTCATCAATGAAAGCTAACAAATCTTTTCTAAAGTCACAGATGAACATTTGCAAGCAATATGAAGTTGATTTCTACTGATGAATTTAAACGTAATATCGAGGAGCTTGCTGATGCTAAACGCTGCCAGCTAAAAAGCCAGAAAGAAAATTGACCTTATTGCCGATTTCATTTATTTCATTAGTCAATTTTGTTTATTGAATTTTTGATATGTAATCTTGTATGTTGATCTTGCCCTGTGTATTGCGGCCTGCGGATAATTTACAATTTTTAGTTTGGCCCACAGAGTCATATGAGTTTGAGACCCTTGTTTTAGAAAAATGTTGCTCCGGGTATTCCCTACTAAAAAAAATTTTTTTTAAAGATATTTAGTGATATTTTGATTGTTTTGCAATTAAAATCCTTTGATGGAACATTTTACACTTATTTAATCTTGTTTTGCATCACTCGTAAGTTTCTCACTGTAACCAATTTTCTTTTTGACTATTTTATTACTAAAATCTCTGAAAAAAACTTTGTTGAAATTTGCCCGGCCATGAAATGAAATATCGAGCTTATGGGGAATTGTTTGCCCTGTTTTAAACTTAATTTTTCAAGTAGCTTTTTTATTTTCAAAGTTAAACATAAAATTTTAATTTAGCTTTTGAAATTAAACGTTTGTAAGAGATACATACTGATAGTAAGTTTACTGATATTTTTTGTGGTTAATGGTTAAGTTCTACTTAAGATTAAAGTTTGCTATTCCTACATCCATAAATTAAACTCAGTTTCTGGACAGGAAACAACTTATCACATTACAATCACGCTTCTCTTTGTGAAAATTCAGGAAGTGAGTTGTCCTGCTTGTTATATAGTATTATTACATTTACACAATTCATTTTTACTAAATAAAAACTCATTTTAATTTGTTGAAAATAATTTTCAAAAAGTTTAATAACTACTGTAAAACTAAAAACAACTTGAAATAATTTTTTAAATGAATTAATTTTTTAAAAGTAAACAAATAGATTCTTTTAAATTTTTTATTATTCTATTTTATAACTTTAATACTAAAAATTATAAAACAAAATGAATCTTCAAATATTTTAGTAAACCTAGGCTCCGTTTGGGAATCAAACTCAGAATTTGTTTGAGTAGTGTTTGAGCTCTTCAAATGTTTTTCAAAGCTCTTCAGGTGTCGGCAAAGACTCCACATGACTTTCATCAAACCAGTTCTTTCCCATTACTGTTACTGGTTTGCATATTTCGTAATCGCAATAATCCAACATAACCAAAATTATAGTTAAAGTAAATTAGTTTTGATGAACAGTTCTTACGAATTTACTCAAATAAAAAGAATCTTTTTATATTAAGCCTTTGTAATAAAAAAATTTTTATAACAAAAATTAAAAAAGTTTATCTGTATTTGTAAAACTTGACAATTTTTATTGTCTAGTTAGAACTTATAATAGTAAATGTATTTTGTTTTCTCACTATTATAAAACGCTACTAAATCTACAACACAGTCAGATGAATTTAATTTTGAGCAGTATACAGCAAAACGCGCTGGCTAAATGTTATTTTACTTTTTGCATTAAATTGCAAGAACCTACTCAGTGATTTGTAACAAATCTGGCAGTTCGAACTAAGAAAACCTTTTCTGCAACCGTTTTGATTGCAAACGCCTTGGTTTTACGGCATTGATAATTATTTTTTATTCTTTCAAAACATTTTTGACAACATTAATATATTTTTGTATAACCATGATGATAAAGGTTATCTGTAAGCCGTCTTAAAATAGCATTGTTTTTTTTCTTTCAAGCCACAAACTTGGATATTTCTTTTTTTACGTCACAACTCTGAGAACGTGACCTAGAGCTAACAGATTATCACTGACTAAAGGTTTACACCCAAAACGATGGCCAAACAGTGAGATCAGACTTGACTTGCGTAATACATAGAGCCGCAGTTCATACTCATTGGTACTGTCGGTTTACCAATTCTACTGTATACTATTCTAATTCTACAACTTTCCAGCTGACACAAGACATAAAATATGAATGGATCCAGACGATAGTTTAATTGTGTTTACTTTAATAATTTGATAATTTTTTTTAAACAATCATGCGCCAAACTCATTTGATCAAGTAAACTTCTAGTATTTGCAAACTCGGTTTCATGTCTTTATTTTCAAGGACGGCTTCAAGATTTTGTTGTTTGGATAAGTTCGAACAAAATGGCTTAGGTATTGCTGACAGGTTGGCAATAGACAATTGCGATTTTCTATTTGCAAATGGGTCTTGCTTTTTATTGAGTAGCAAGTTGGAGTTTCAAGTGATAGCAGAGTTACTTATGCGTGTTTCATAGATCTTAACGCATAAAGTCAGTAACGCAATTAGATGATGATGAAGAGGAATAACAATGGTCAGTTCTCAAACAATAACATCGCTGTTAGAATTTTACCCAAAAACAGCAGTTTATCGTCATAGAAAGATGAATTGTGGCTTTCTATCCTGTTTTGACTGGTTCGAAATCAATAACTATTTTAAAATGACAACGGCAAGTCTCCACATTAAAAAATCATGCAATTACAACATATTTCTCGGAAATTAAAACTAAAATATAAATCAACTATCAACATTTATATCAAATCTCAAAAATGATTCATAGCAGTCAGATGTAAGTAGAGTTTATTTTTTTAAAACAAAAAAAGATAAAGGTAAATAAAATCATACTTTTGCAAAAAAACTTAACAACTCTTTCAAAAATATATGTCCAACAATTTATTGATACACGAACAATCACAATATGCATTGTAAAAAGAACAAATTAACGAATTAAAAAAAAGTTTACAATGAATGTCAGGTTGTCAACAATTTGCTTTTCATAATGCTCATCTGTGACGATTTGTATCACAAGTACTCTTTAATTCATCATTTGCTAATTATTGTATATACTATCAAAAAGCGTGTGAAGTTATTTTGAAAACATCATAAAAATCTGCAAATGCTGCATTCAAAGCAGAGTAATTTCGGGCAACAAATGCCCCATTATTTTTGAAAAATATCCATTAACAAATTTAAGCCTGAGTAAAATGCAATAAGTAAAAGTATGTTGTGTTTTTAGAAAAATAAAATGTAATAAATAGCGTGCACCACATGTTGTTTTTTTGCTCATTTCTTGATGTACCAACTCTAGTAGCTTCATCACCAGAACGTCCATTTTGTGTCTTCGATTGATCCTAGCAAATTATTAAACTTGATAAAATCAAGTTTACAATTAAACTGCGGAATAATTGAAGACGGTAAAGTGCAAAAAAAACCAAAGCAGCCATTCTTGATCGGCCATTTCTAACATCGTCAATTATTATCGACGAGAAGCCCGAAGAATAGGAAATCTTCTTTCATAAACGGAATCAGCGACGATATCGGGAGCGTTTTCTAACTCTTGGTGCAGATTACGAAAATATTGACTTTGATCGCAGTTTTGACAGCAAGATGCTTCACATGATCTAAAAATTTGTTTTATTGGTAAAGATTCTTGCAAAAACAACAACAACAAAACTCTAATTATCAAATTATTTTGTAAAATTTTTACACAAGAATTCTAATTCGTTTGATCCTAATAATAACTTATTCTTAATGTTTTACCTTAATTTGAAAAGAATGAGTCTTGGATCGTAGTCCAAATTATCGTCGTTGCTGTAATCGTTGTCGTCGTAATTGTCATACGAGTACGAAGAAATTGGCATGATGTTTGATAGATCCTTGCAAGATGGGTTCTTGCACATTTCTCGAGTGGCACACATCATTGTCGTCACATTTACTAAAAAAATTCAAAGCTTGAATTACTAGAAAGAACGCTTAAGTTTTTGGTCAAATTCTTTTTTAAAAGCGTTAAAAAAATGAACGATCGTTTTGAAAATTTTTAAATATCGGAGCTTGTGTCAATATCTTGATGCAAATTCACCACGATTTTTTAGATAGTTTTAGAGTTTTCTTAACTTAATTTTATATTTATTTAAGAAAAAGATTTATTTAGTTTAAAACTCACCTGGAAAACCAAACTGTGTTCCGGTACTTTCCATGCGCAGACAATAAGAGTCAGGTTCGGAGCACTTTACTTCCTGTCCGCTTACCGAACGAGAAAAAGCGTGGATGATTTCTTTTCTGTGACCACAATGGAGGCCGATGACAGAGGGGGTGAAAAAGTAGAAAGCAAGATACATAAAGACTAAACTCGACATTTTTACAAATAAATTTTAAACGTTTGTTGGCACGAAATTAAATTATCTGAAAAGCAGAAAACGTAATTAGATTACAACTTCGTCATGTCGCATTTTCGTGAAAAATGCAAACACTAGGAGAATATATTCAATTTCTTTTAAATAAAAATCAATTATTGTAACTATTATAGTTTCATCTAGATCATTTGTGCCAACTAGAAACACTGACGATAAAAGATTGCTTTCTGGTGCTTATTCAAAATCCTTTAATTGTTTTTGTTTTTAAACATTTTTATTTTTAAAATAAACAGTTTATATTGAATACTTAAAGTTCTTAGAATGACTTTTTGCAATTATGTAAAAGGCCTAACACAATTTAATAAAATTATTAAAAACGTTTCACTTTGTAAAGTGTTAAAAAGACGCAATTATTTCGCCTCCCATAACGTTATAACTTTTAAAAGTGCCACTTTATTGTTCTTTAAATTTTTTATAAATTTACTTTAATGATGAACTAAAAAAGAAAAAATGACCAAATAATTGTAAAATTTTACTTAACCAAAAATTATCTCTTGTGAACCCTATAAAATTACCCTACAATTAATTTTTGCAGAATACAAAAAAATTTGTAGATATTTTGTAGTAGCTTTATAATGTTTAAGCTGCAACTGACTACTTCGAAAAAAATGCCTTGCTTATATACTTTTTTTTCTGGCACCAAGAAGAGCCATTTTTAATCTATCTTTAACTTGATTGTATCAAGTAAATCGTGCCGATTTATGTAAGCTCTCACTTATAGGTCGAAGCGTTAGATAGATCGTGTTTAATGGCTTCTTTGCAGCCAAAACCAAGATAGTTTGTCAGACGAGCCACTTCTTTTATTCTAGGAAAAACAAAAAAGCATGAATCGTAAATCGGCAATAACTTTCATATTACAAAACTAAATAATCAAGCAAAATTCCTTTTTGGAAGAAATAACTTTATTTGCTTTACAGTCGTGTGCAAAAGTTAAAGACTGCCTAGGATTTTTTAAAAAATCTACAATAAGCCAATTTTGTTTTATATATGTTATAGTTTGTTTGTTTAAAGTAATGCAATAAAATAGCCATATATTGAAAATACCACTAAATTTCAAACAGTAAGCTTATCAACAATTTAAAAGTGAGTTACATTTAGGTGGACCTAGGATTTAGCTGGACGTTTTCCGATTCAGTTATAACAATAAAAAAAAGAATAAAATCTAGAATCAATGTTACTAAAACAAGTAAATGTTTAAATACAATTTCAAAATAATAGAGTAGCCTACTTAACGTACCAACGATTAAACGAATATTCAATTATCATTAAAATATTCAAAACTTTAACGTCAAAATTTTACGGTGCAGTAAGCATGCTAATTATAATGACTTTGTTATATCTATACAATGTATTATTTGCATGTCATACAACGTATATCGTTTTTTACTGCTTCTTTTTTTTCAACTTTTATTGTGTTTTTGTGCTTTGATTTGTGCTGTTGCGGCTGAGAAATAAAAAGCATATATACATACATACATAATCTTTTTATCAATTTTTTCAAGTTCATTAACGTATAATATCGTAAACTGCAGTCTAAAAATTATTCAGATAATATTTGTCGAGAATGTTTGTTTTTTAACTACCTTTTATATTCTGTTTCTGATTATTGTTTTGTTTATTTTGTTTTTGTTTTTTGATTTATGTTTTTGTTCTTTTGGTCTTGTTTTACGGTTTTATTTGTTTTTATATTAAAAGATAAAAACATAAAAAACAGGCCTCTTGATAATTATTTGTTCATCAGTTTGACTATTTCTAGTTATAAAAAATAAAGTGGTTAAATCTGGAATTCTTTTTACTTACATTTTTCAGCACAGTTAAAGCAATTAATAATCCGATACAGCGAAGCTGAATTTTACAAAGTTCGTTATCTTGAAATTAAATATAGATTGTAACTAAAAAAATCAAAAAAACTAGTTATATCGTTAAATACTACCATGAGAAATGCAACAACATGCAGCGGAATATTCGTTCAACATCAAAATAAAAGTAACAATGGAGCGTGAGATTTTCTACAATTTTGCACAATTTTTTGGCAAGATTTGCATCCAGAGGAAGAGAACATCACGTTAAAAACTTAAACATGCAGTAGTTAACTAGTCGTCGGCAGCATGGTCGAGTGGTTAAAGCGCCGGACCCGTGACCAACACGGTCTCGGTTCAAAACCCACTGGCGCCATTCTGTTGTGTCCTTGGGAAAGACACTTTACGGCACATTCCCCTGCTTGGTGATCTTGGCAAGCAGTTCTAAATTACAATCATATCTCTATTAAATTACAAGCGGACAGCAATATCTTGGCATCTCCGGAAGCAGGTCGGGGTAATTGCCTACCCTATGTATCAGCGCCTCCATCGCTTTCCTGCGAGTCAGGAGAATAAATATAGACATAAATAAATTAACTATAGCTGTGATGCAAACAAAAACTTCATAACTGTATGTAAAAATATGTCTTTAAATTTTTGATCAAAAAATTTTTTTTCCGATTATCTCTAACATTAGAATTATCGCGTTTTTGACCTACCTAAAATTACCGCAAGCGGTCAAAATGACTGTTTGTCCAATAAAGAAAAAAATGCGCAATAATTTAGCTTTACCTTATGTTATGAGTTTGTTTTAATTTTGGTAGTACAGACGCTTCTCAACTTACGTTTTAGTTACGTTTCGAACGGCCAAACGTAACGTGAAAATGAACGTAAGTTGTTACTGTACGTTCCTGTAATGTATGACCGTTCATACTGTACTATACATTGTGTGTGTAACCAGTGGTGCATATTCAAATTCAGGGGCTCGAGGCAAGGATTTCCAAAAATTGATGTTCTTTAAAAAAGAAAGAGCTTTGATCTCGTCTTTCACTTTTTTCTCCCAAAATCATGGTCACCTCTAAAAAAAAAGTCTTCAAAAAAAACGTAAAATCGAAAAAACGTAAAACGAATAAACGTAAGTAGAGGAGCGTCTGTATACCTAGTGATGACTTGAATTTTTGTAGGTGTGAGTTTGGTGCGTTGTAAGGTCCTTTTTAATATTATGTCCTGGAATATACTATATAAAACTTGATCTCCGAATTACCTTGTAGACCTTCAACCTGCTTTTTAACTGCGCGGTTGAAATTTTTTCCGATCTTTCATTGTATTTACAACAAATATTAACTCTAAAATTAAATAAAAAACATTTTACCTTAAAATGAACTCAAAATATCAAATACTTATTTTTCATCTTGCTGCTGTTTACATAGACCACAAGCAGCTATTCAAAAGTATACAAAGAGAAAGAAATTAGCAGTGCTATGCACAATCTATACATTCAACTTTTATACAACCTGTACACTTTCCGCAAACCGATTCACGGCATTCACAACAAAACTTTGCAGTTTTGTTTTGTTCACAGTTCACATTAACTTGGCATTGCTTTCGCTTTCTGCTTCTGTTAACCATCGAATTTTGATAAGAATTGTTGAACAGTGGGGACAAAACTGCGACTATAATGGAGCTGTCTTTCCTTGAACATGAGCTTCTCTCAGTTCTATGGCGAGCTGAAACATAAAATTTCTTCTCGGGATAGCATCTCCAGCTTTCTTCTTGTACAACACATAGGCGTTGATACAAGTAAGGTTCAAAACATTGTAAAGGACAGCTACCGGCCACCGCTGTGTACCTGCCTTCACCGTGTATTGTCGTGCCATCTGGCCAGTAATATCAACACCACATTTAGTTTTGTTGTAGAACGTAACTGTTTCCGGTTTATTTTTTGTTGTTGTGTCGACAATAACATATATGTGGATTGTGCTAAGGATACAAACGTTCTTCTTTTGTTTTCTCTGATAAACTGCCAAAGTTGTGGGTTGGTTGTTGTCCTTTTTCTGGAATATCTGCTCTGCTGTAAAGCTTTTATCAGTGGCGGAATTTCCGTTCGGATTTTGTTCAGGGTCCCGTCATCTTTTTTTTCCGGAGCTGTGTGGCAAGATGAGTCGAAGTAAAAAAATGTCAGTCGTGACGTTCCTTCCTTTGCCTAGTGGCTCCACTATCTATATTACCAAACTTTCAGACAATCTTTGTGTTGCTGGTCTGGCTTCATCTTTGCCAAGATATAGTATGGCGTTAAGTTTCTATTTAGAATTCACACCAACAGCAGGCCAAATTTTGATACCGTCTTTGTCCACTTTGTTGGCCATATATTGTGTAAATCTGCAGCGGGCTTTAGTTGGGAATAATTGTTCGTCCTCTGTAATATTTTCGTTTGGTTTGTAGCAAACAATACAGTTTTTAATAAACTTATCCCAGACGGCCAAAATTAAAACAAATTTATCCGTTTGAAGTCGAGATATAGTCTTGTACTCCGCATATCAAATAGAAGAAATCTCATGATTTCGCAAAAGCGATTTCTATTTATAGTTTCTGGAAAAAAAGGTACCACGCAAATTTTATCCCAAAGCTCAAGAATTTGTCGGTTCTTTTCACATAATGCTCGTACCTACAGCGAGGAAATAAAAGCTTTTAGTCCACTAAATCGTAGGTTCCACTCATCACTGTTTTTCACTCTATAGGCTTTAGCTTCTGTTCATTGTTGAACATCGGTAAGCATTGAATTATCGACGAATAGCTCAAACGCACTTATCGGATGCGATTGGCATATCGCGTTAAACCTTTGCTTTCTGCTAGCACATTCTGAGCTTTTAGCTTAACTCTCGATTCTGAAGTATTTCGATTTTGTTCCGTCCTTAGCAGCTAATTTCATTTCCGAGGTGTTTGGAGTTAGCCCGTCACCCTGCGCTTGTGCTGCAGTACTTATATCATTCCTGCCACTGCCAGAGCACACATGTTGACGTAATGTAGAATCAGTTTGCTCCAGGTCATCACTATCAGTCTCTGAATCCGTTCTATCTGAAGAAATCACTTCTCATGCAAGTCGAACTTGGTCTGAATTTGCCGACCCTAAGCCTTCACAAACATTTTCACCTTCACTTTCATCCCCTAATCATCTTCTGCAATCGCGTTCAGCCAAGCTAGAGCTCGGATACTACTAATTCGTTCCGGCCACGTCATTCTGCAAATGACTTAATATTATGCACTTGCTAGTAACTAACTGCTGCCAGATACTGCTGTAGTTGTTGCACGATTGTTTGAAACAATAACACAACAAATATTTTATTCTAAAGGCAATTTTAATCTTAGAGAAATTACAAGTAGCTTTCCGGTCAAAATGACCATTACCGGTACTTTAAGGTAAATTGCTCCTCAACCCCCTCTGTGCTTATTGTAATGCAATAGAAATCAACATGCTAAAAGTTGACAAAGACTTAGAAAAAGTCAGAAAGTTTCAATATTCTAACACTTATACAAGCCAAGATACGACCAATTAAAAATCAAAAACAGTCAAAACGACCGCACTGGTAATTCTAGTGTTATGAATATTTACAGTAATATTTTATTACAGCCTCTAACCATCGTAATTGAATGTTTTTCTTTTTAAAGGTGTTTACGAGTTAACAAGTAATGCTGGAATGATTGATATATCAATTTATTAAAAATTTTTTAAATATTTTTATCAATTTCTGTTGTATCAAAAATGCTGGAAAGTTTAAGCAAGCAATGTTACAAAAAAAGTTGAGAAACCACTATAGTAAAAATATTTTTTTTAATTTTTGCTTTTGGGACAACATTATAAAAAAAATGCGTTAAAAAAAGTTTATTTTATTTTTTTATATATTAGGCCTACATTTTTTTGAACTTGAAAAACGAGGTTTTTAGTCAATACAGTGCAGTCTTATCTATCACCTCAACAATGACAGGTTTTAATAAGCTTATTTTCCTTCATGAGCATGCTGAAACGCGGTACTGTTCCAAATCCCGAAAGTTAAAATCCCCAATGACATGATCCCGAATGTCGAATGTCGAATCCCCAATAATTCCTTGAAGATTGTTTAACTATTAAACTTGTTCCGCATAACTTCAGCTTCAGGTTATATCGTTTCAACGGGTCTAGGTCGAAATCCCGAAAGTCAAAATCCCGAATGACATAATCCCGAAAATCAAAATCCCGTACGTTCAAAATCCCGAAAGTCAAACTTCCAAATGACAATACTGTACGTACATATAATATACTAATGCATTTATGTCACTTAAAGCCAAAATTTTGATTTTCGTGAATGAAAAAATCCAACCGTAAAGCAATATTTTGGCATCTCCGGAAGCAGGTCGAGGCAATCGCTCTTTCCCCATGGACAGCACCTCCGGGGCTTGCCTGTGAGTCAGGAGGAAATATATAAAGATTGAAATGAATAAAATGCTAATCAATTGACTTCAATAGAAAAACAAGCATAATTTCATTCATTCACTCATCATCTCACTATATATTCATCGTTATCTCACTGATCTTTATATTACATATTTTAATTTTACTATTAGAATAGATTAAATAAAAAAAAAAACAATTTTGAGAGCGTTCATTAATAAGTGATATGGAGCTTCTTTCCGTCTTGATGACTTCTTTAACTCGTTTAGGCATCAGTTTTATTGGTTTGGGCAATTACTTTGATCTCTAGCATATGAAAACAAACGTTTATGGATATGCTTTTTTTAAATCTTAAATAGCCCGCGATTTCTCGATTCAATTAAATTTTTTAATTTAATATTATCTCGATCGACTTACAGAACAACGTCAGCGGCATTACACTGAGATCAAACGTCCGGAAATTACTCCGACATGCCTTCAGAGATGCGAAAATATTGCTTCTTGGTTGAACGCTTTTATTTATTTTTTTACTCTTTATTTCTTTTTTTAACTGAAAGTTAGAGCAGCTGGCTAATACCGTTATGTAGAGGAAAGTACTGTTAGGTGTCCTTCCCAAAGAAACAACAGAATGACGAGAGAAAGCTTTAAATTTTGATGGTTTAGATCACATTTGCCGTCAACATTGCGCTTTTACCAAGTCATACAGTCGGTCAAAAAATTACGCTGACTATCGCACTGTGTAAAAAATAAAATTGGCAATCAGCTCAAATTTTTTTGACTGTTTTGAATACTGCCAGGATAATAAATTTTGTCACCGAGTAATGCTGCAAACGTTTTAAAATGTTTTTTAAATATAGTTTGTCTTTTTTTTGCAAAAAACTTTGATGTAACGGTCACTTCTTATCATTTTATGGACAGGAAAAAATGACTCAGCAGTTCTGAAGGTAAAAAAAGGCTTAAAACATCGTTTTGGGAGAATATTGTACCTCTTGGGTGATGTCTATAACATAAATAATATAATCAATATCATAATTTCAATTTATCTTTTCAACTCACATGACGATGTCGGATGATTTAAACTTTGGAAAACTTTCAAGGAATTACTCAGGCCTGCTTTTGGAAATGTAAAGATATTACTGCCCGCTAAAAGTTTTCTTCTTTTGTTTTTATCATTTAGCGATATGACTGAAATTTAGAGCTGCTTGCTAAGACCTTCAAAAATAGAAAAATGCCGTAAGGTGTTTTTATTTAACGCCATAACAAGATGGTACGAAGAGAATTTCAACTGCAACAATTTTGATTATACTGAATTTGGCATTTGTACCAACTCATTTAATCTAGATCTAATCCGTTGTTCAATTCAATTCAATTCAATTCAATTGTATTTGCAATCAAGGTATTACGTTTCGAAGTTTTTATTGAAAAAATGATTGCGAAATAGGAAGCAGCGGCTAAACGATATACGTTATTACAGGCACAACGTTATTAAACGCTTATCAAATCCATTTACAGATTCTTTGTTGTTGATTACACTGGTCAACACAAAATTTCTTTCTGGGATGAAAGTAGCCGCCTTTACTAATTTTGGGGCGCTGAATTCGAAAATGAGCCATAAAATTGTCGGTTAGCTCTAGTTTTCAAGATATGGGCACCAGCAACATATGCTAAGGGGACAGGTGACCCCCCTAGAAATCTAAGTCGAATACCTGTTTATCTCGTTCATTCACAAATTTATCTCTTTTAGATAACAGGGCTCGAAGACCTTTTTAAAACAACCACCAAGTTACCACCAAGTTACTTTTTTAATAACCTAAGGCCATTGGTGACTGTTACATTTGACCCCCTTTCACAGATCATTTGATGCCCCTTTCAAACATACTGCACGCGCTCATGTTTCAAGATATTTTAGAGGAGGTAGGTCACATGTTTTATTGTGATAATAGCTAGGCTTATGAAATATGGAAATACATAGTGCATTCCTCCTACACTGAAAAAAAGTTTTTCAGCAACAGAGATGAAATAAAGTTATCAGTTAGGGAGGGCATATCCCAAAATAATACAAGTGCTGTGAAAACATTTCACTGATTTATATCAGCTACAGAGCTTAAATAGGAGTGTAACTTAGTTAATGTGCGTGATGAACGGTAAAATAGGCTACAACAGGTAACGCTAGCCAGCAAAATTTCACTTAACTTAGACTACGCAGAAAAGGCTTCTAACAGGTGCAAATATACTGCAAAGTGCACTACCTGTGTAACATAGTTATATCCGAAAACTTGCAATGTGTTCTTTTTTGTTTAGAATTGAGCTCTTTTAACTACAAGTACGATAACCTGTTAAAGTAGCTTTCAGTCAGTGTATTTTGAAATGCCTCGTGTTTGTGTAAATTCTGCAGATAACTTCTGTTATATCTGTGGGGAGTTTACCGTGTCTCGCAGAAGCGTGTCTTAACCACTAGAACAAGTAAGGCTTATCATCAGTACTGTAGTTGTAAAGTCGGAGACCAGGAAAAGCCTTGGGCTCCTCACATATGCTGCAACTCCGGTGTGACCGCCCTTAATGAGTGGTTGAAAAAGAAAAGAAAGGCAATGCCATTTGCAGTGCCAATGATTTGGAGAGAACCTACGGATCACGTAAACGATTGTTACTTCTGTCTCACGCCTTCCATAAAAAAAGGATTCAACAGGAAGAAGAAGTCTGTAATAGAGTATTCTAACATACCATCTGCAATTTGTCCTGTTCCTCACAGTGACAAGCTACCTATTCCTGAACAACGTGAAATAGATCTGTTGAGTTCAGACAATGCAGAAAGCAGTAAAGAATATAGCGTTTCTGAATCGTGCACATCCAGGAATAAAAAATTTGATATTACTACTGAACCACATTTAATCAATGAAAGTAAATTGAATGTTCTTGTAAGGGATTTAGATTTGCCGAAAGTTAAAGCTAAACTATTGGCTTCCAGATTAAAACAGTGGAATTTGCTTCAAAGTGGTGTCAAAGTTTGTAGTTTTCGTACACGTCAACAGTCTTTGGCCCAGTTTTTTAGCATGAAAGGGGGACTTGTATATTGCACAGATGTTGGTGGTATTATGCAAGAATTTGGGTATTCCCACAGACCAGTAGAATGGAGACTTTTCATTGATTTGTCGAAACTAAGTCTAAAAGCTGTGTTGCTGTACAATAAAAATATGTTGCCATCAATTCCCGTTGGATATGCAGCTCATATGAAAGAAACATACGAGAATATGAAGAATCTTTTACAGTGCATAAATTACAAACAGTACTGCTGGCAACTGTGTGGTGACTTTAAAGTAATTGCAATACTGCTGGGATTGCAGCCTAGTTATACCAAGTATTGCTGTTTTTTTGTGTGAATGGGACAGTCGTGCAAGACATGAACATTACCTTAAAAAGGAGTGGCCAAAAAGAAGCACTTTGAAAGCAGGTACAAAAAATGTGAAGTACCACTCCACTCGTTGAAGCATCAAAGATTTTACTTCCCCCTTTGCGTATTACACTTGGATTAATGAAAAATTTTGTAAAAACGATGAATCAGGATGGACCAGCTTTCAAATACATTTACAACAAGTTTCCTGTATTAAGCCAAGCAAAGCTCAAAGAAGGTATTTTCGTTGGACCCCAAATCAACAAGCTTTTAAAGGATAAAGGCTTTGATCTCACCTTGCCTGGAATAGAGAAAGTTGCCTGGAATACATTCCGAGATGTGGCACACAACTTTCTTGGGAATACAAAAGCTCTAAATTATATTGAACTGGTGGAACACATGATAGATTCCTACAAAAATATGGGGTGCAACATGTCTTTAAAAATACACTTCTTACATTCGCACTTAAATTTTTTTCCTTCAAACTGTGGTGAAGTAAGTGACGAACATGGGGAGCGTTTCCACCAGGATATTACAGTCATGGAAAAACGGTACCAAGGAAAATGGAGCCCATCAATGTTAGCTGATTACTGTTCGACTCTTGCTCGAGATCAACCGGAATTGTCTTACAGCTGGAAAGCTAAAAAAATGCGATTGTGAACATGAACGTTTCTGTTGTTGCATTAGCGTTAATGTATGCATTCGCAGAAAACTAAAATTTAAAATATTTCAAAAACGAGAGCTAATCGAAAGTTTTTATTGTCATTTTCGTATTCAGCGCCCAAAAATCTATAAGAAATGACTATTTCCATAAAAGAAAGAAAAATTTTTTGAAATTTTGTAGACCTGTGTTATTAGTAAATGCGTTATTTCAATTTATTGTTGTATTGGTACTGTACATAAATAAAACTAAAAGTAAGATTTTTTAGCCCACTGTGCTGTTTTGTAACAGTGTGCTTTTGTAAAGTAATTGCAATCAGGTGAAAGATGATTTAAATACTTCGTAGCTTTCGACTAAATCTATATTTTAATTTAAGTTCGTGGACCAATTACAAACTAGAGTTGTAGAATTTTATTACTATGTGTTTTAAATGTATTCGAATTTTGTGTAAATTTTTATTTTATTTCATTTTAATCTATAATTATATTGGATGTTTCTCATTAATTTTAGAGTTTAGAAACGAATCAAATTGCTCTCATCCAACTATTTCATTCATAAATTTAGTTTTCAGGGACGTGCGGTCAGGAAAGGCAATTTGATTCATCTTGTTTAACAAATGTCGGCAATACGAAAAACTTTTTTCTCTACTAGGTCACACTGGCAGTGGTCTAGCAGAGCTAGGTCACCTGTGAAAATCAAATAAAACAGAAATAAAACATTGAAATCATAGTCTTTACAAAATTGATGCAACTTCCTATTGGTTGAAAAAAAATAGTGAAAGTTAACCGTAATTATAGTAGTTTAATTAGTTTTGCCCTTTAACCTTAATTTTTGAACGTTTAATCGTTGTAATTTCAGCGCTTTAATCATTTCGTCAAACGGGCCTGTCAACGAAATCACTCATACACGCTAGTGAGGCAGCTTCAAGATTGCCTTTTTTCAGATAAAAAAAGAAACAAAAGCGAAAGGAGAGAGCAGTTTTTTTTCTTTTGGTAAAACAATCTGCTAAAATAAGAGAGATTTGAGGTATGCCGCCATTGTGACCTCATAGAGAAAAAAAGTTTTTCTTCTTGGTGACGTTTGCTAAACAAGATAAACCAATTTGCTTCAGTAAGTCGGAATACACGCTTTGCACAACTGCAAATCAGTAAATTCATTTTAAGTTTTAGTAATCGAAAATGATTTTATATCTAAGCTAAGAAAATTTTCAACTTTAAGCTTTCAATTTAATTTTGGTATATTTATAATTCAGTGTTTCAACCTCAATTTTTGGCAACATTTTTGTATTTACTATAAAAAGATGAGTATAGGGAATCACTCCTAACTCTGCGACTGCTTTAATGAATATAACCAAAATCACTTTTGGCCTGCAATATATTCAATAGATCGAGAAAATGCAGACACAGGGGTAATTTGACCTCTTACCATCGAGGCAAATGACACATTACTGTGCAAAAGTACAAAGACTCATTCGATTTCGACCAATATCACATTGGTAAATTTCTTGCTTGCCATAAAACTGAAGATTTTTGTATTAATAACATACATTTCTAAATAACACTGAACTATAAACTATACCTTACCTTAACTTGTGAAACCTGATTGCGAAATTTTGTACTTTTATTGTGAAGACAATTGAAACTAATGATTGCTATTGTCATTGTGAACGACAATAGCCTTTCCAACTTTTAGTTTGAAAATGTAGAACAGTGTTTCTCAAACTGTGTGCCGCGGCACACTACTGTGCCGTGAGAGAAATTTCTAAGTGTGCCCCGAAACTTTTTAAAATACATTAATCCATGCTCTGCAACAGCAATGCAAATACACTCTATAACAGAGAAAAAGTATGTTTTTTTATGGGCTGCGACCAAAAAGCTTAAAAATTTTAAATGTAATTTTCATTACGTAAAGTTTTGGTCATCAGTTGTCTTCCAGGCTCGTTTCGGTACACCCGGCATTTCAAACTCGCATCCCACAAATTCTTTCAACGAATTTTTCGATCGGATTCTCCATACAAAATCAAATTAGTGATAAATTCAGAACTAAATTTAAATAATTTAAAGTGACAAGGTTTATTAGCGAGAACTTGATTTTCTAACCGAAATTAACCAACCAATTAAGTGAAGACTTTTTCTCTGGTCCTCACCTTGATTTTAACGTAAAATTTAAAAGAATAACCTGGATCAGCCAAACCATTCAAGTAAAGACTTTTTTTATTGGCCTTCAATTTCTTTTGGAACCAGATTGCGGCCAGCGGCAAAATTTCAGACTAAAATTTCACCCATGCGACCCACATACCCGCGCGAGTTTGACATGCCTGTCATACACAATGTGCGGAACCTAAATACTTCATATGAAAACAAACAGTACAAAATCTAGTAAAGAATAATAAAAAAAAGTTTTTACTTTACTTATAGAAAATTACATAAAAATTCGAGGCCTTTTTGTAATACAGTATAATACATCAGGTAAAGGAAAACGTGAAAAACTCAGTGCAGACCAAAAAAGATCAGCACTATGACCCCAAGTGTGCCGCGAAATTTGGAAAGGTAGTAAATTTGCCGCGGCCGCAAAAAGTTTGAGAACCACTGATGTAGAATGTTCGGCTGTATCTTCAAACGACCTACATGGACCAAGTTTTAAGTTAATTTAAGCTAGTTAATTTAAGGCACGTCTCTTTTGAAGGAAGTTTAAAAAATTCAGGGGGTAAGTTTTAATTAAAAATTTTTAGCAATGTATATATTTTGCCGACTTCAAAAATATTATTTGTTTCCAATTAAGTGTGCATGAAAACTGGAAATCTTGTTCTTCATTTTACGAAAATACTTTTTGTTCCTTTTTTCCACAATTTTGATTTTTTTATACTACTATGATGTTGTTTTTACTTCACCAAAAGAAATTTTGTAGGAAACACCGAAAAACTTTTAAAACTTTAGGAAGTCATGGGTCAACGCACAATCAAAAGTTTTTAATCGACCTTCTATAGAGAGGTTATGGTTGTCCAAAAAAGTATCTTCCTGAAAATTTAAAGATTTAAGCCCCCTTCGCCCCCTTGGATCCGATCATGAAAGCTTTTAGCAAGCATATAAAATTGAAGGCTCTCATACAAAATCAAATTCTTTTAAACTTTTAAAATCTAAAGAACTGATTTGTCTCTAAATAGATTGATTTCGCAATTTTAATGTAAAAGAATATTAAAAATTTGCAAGTTTTTCATAAACAAAACATTTTTTCCGTCGGCAGCGTGGTCGAGTGGTTAAAGCGCCATGATTGTGATGAACTTGGTTTCGGTTCAAAATCTACTCGCGCCATTCTGTGGTGTCCTTGACAAAGACACTTTAAGGCACTTTCCCTGCTTGGTGGTCTTGGCCAGCAGTTCTAAAATTAGTAATATTATTATAAAACTAAAATAACAAATTTCAACCGCACAACAATATCTTGGCATCTTCGGAAGCAGGTCGGGGTAATTGCTTGCTCTATGTATAGCCCCTCTGACATTTTCCTTCGAGTAAGCAGGGATATGCAATAAAAAAAAGGTTTTTTGAACTCAGAAAAAGTTAGTTAAATGTGAGAGATTGCTTCAAACTGCTTTTTTTACTTAAGTAGAGCACTGTTTTGTTATTAAATATATTTAATACTAACATTACTTTAAAAAATTAGTGCTTCACCAACTACGAGTTTCACGGCACGTCTAGTGGCGATTCTAGAACAGAAAGTAAGGGGGCCAGGTGGGCCAAGATGCATTAAGAAGCGGGCGAGTGAAAAAAGCATATGAAAGGAAAAATTGTAACTTTAAAGGGTCTTTGCCACCGGGTTTAGGAAAGTAGGCTATATTGTATATAATAGGGTGTGTAACGGTAAACGGCGCTGAAGTTGCCGATTGCCGCAAAGTGAATAGTCGATTAATGCGCTTCCGGCTTCGATGAAACGAAAAGTCAAAAATAACCAAGGAAATTATTTTAATGAAAATAAATAATAAACTGAAGCGTTAAGAAGCGTTGAAAAGCGGTAATCTGCAAATAAATAAAACGAACTAAAAATTAAACACAAAAAGAAAATACATAGTTGTCTTACCAGCAGTTTACGTCGGTGCTGACTCAGGGGGAATAACGAGAAATACAAAGGGGATTATCAAAAAATTACTCTAATTCAACTCAAGACTTCAACCAGCTGCCCACAAATACTAAAGCTGGTCGCCTCACAGTTTGTGAAGAGAGAATCCAAACAGGGTACAACAAATAACACTGAGTCTATTCAGACTTCAGGCAGCCGCCACCAATTGCTGCTGTTCGCCTCACAGATTGAGAAGTGTGAAAGAACGCAACAAAGCCAGCTCTAAATAAACGCGCTGCAGACACGAACTATGCTCCGAGATGAGATTAACTAAATTAAAGCGTAAAACAAAAAGGGCGCTGGCAGCGAGTGCACCCGCAAATTATGATCAGAAACGGAAATAAAGCACTCACGTGCGTTGGTAATTTTCTACAGGAGGGGCCAAACCTATACCATGTTGGAGCCACATATCATAAATCTAAACTTTTAACGAGCCGTAACGCAAAAATCTAAAAACATAAAGTTATTTATTTAAATACTTATAAAAAAAGGTCCTCACTTGAAATCATCCTCAGATTTCCACTTTTCTACCCAATTTTATAGTGTTCTCTAAAAAAAAGGTTTTCATTTGAAATTATCCTTAGATTTGCACTTTTCGTCCCAAGTTTATAGTGTTTTTCAAATAAAAAAAGGTCTTCACCTCGAATCGATTTGGTATTTCCCTATTCTCGTCCCAAAATCATGATGTTCTCTACAAAAAAAAAGTCGTCGCATGAGATCTTTCTCCGATTTCCTATATAATTTTTCAATTTTTCAAAAAGCTCAAAGAGTCGCCGTTTGGCCACCCCCTGGTATATACTGTATAACATAATACATAAAATTAACAATAGCGAAATCACGGAAATAAAAACAAAGCTAAAACCCAACAGACTGTTTCACCCATAAAAGGGATCATCAGGGGTATCTTATTCAAATAGAATTTGTATAAGATTCTATTTGAATAAGATACCCCTGATGATCCCTTTTATGGGTGAAACAGTCTGTTGGGTTTTAGCTTTGTTTTTATTTCCGTGATTTAGCCATTGTTAATTTTAATTCAAGCTCTAACTTTATTATCGAGCACTTTAGAAGAACTGATTTTCTAACAGTGTTAACATAATACATACATATTTATTATGATTTACTAAGTGCATTGTGATCTGCGTGCTATTCGTTGTCTGGTAATTTGTGTTTGTTTTGAGCCAGTGGGGTGGATAAACTAACACATCATAAGCTAAACAAGCTTGTTTAAACTTTAAACCGGGGAGGAGGGGGGAAACCGGGGGCCAAGCAAAAATCTGAGGTAGCATAACTCCCTCTGGCCCCTCCCTAGAATCTCCCTTGGGCACGTCACTGCTAGTTTTACTTTGAACGATTTCACATGATCGTACATCTCTGTAATAATCTGTTTTTTACCTTAAAGTTTAGAGTTCAATTCATTCAAATGAATAATAATATCAATTTGAAAAGCAAAATTGCATTTTATTTCATTTCATTTTATCTCTATATTTATCTTCCTGACTCGCAGTAAAGAGACAAAGGCGTTATACATAGGGCAAGCAATTACCCCGACCTGCTTGCGGAGATGCCAAGATATTGCTGTCCGCTTGAAATTTTTATTTTGGTTTTTCAGTTTACAGTTAGACCGCCAAGCTGAGGAAAGTTCTATAAATTGTGTTTTTCCCAATGACCCAATAGAATGACAGAAAACACTTTTACATAGAGATCATGTCAATTGCAATCGCGGCGATTTTAACCACTCAGCCAAGCTACCGATTTTCTTGGCTTTTATAAAACTTAACTGCGCATTCTTGTAACTTTATTTTTGTCCCTGTAGCTAATCTTTATTATAGTCAAATTGTATGACACTATTCAGTTCAATTTATTTATTAGATATCTAGGTTGTTTGTGTTTGCAAGCCGCATGCGTTCTCAATAATCTATGCAAAAATAGTAATTTATAGCCTACCATTTAATCCAGTGGTTCTCAAACTTTTTTGCGGCCGCGGCAAATTTTACTACTTTTCCAAATTTCGCGGCACACTTGGGGCCATAGTGCTGATCTTTTTTGGTCTGCATTGAGTTTTCCACGTTTTCCTTTACCTGATGTATTATACTGTATTACAAAAAGGCCTCGAATTTTTATGTAATTTTCTATAAGTAAAGTGAAAACTTTTTTTTATTATTCTTTACTAGATTTTGTACTGTTTGTTTTCATATGAAGTATTTAGGTTCCGCACATTGTGTATGACAGGCATGTCAAACTCGCGCGGGTATGTGGGTCGCATCGGTGAAATTTTAGTCTGAAATTTTGCCGCTGGCCGCAATCTGGTTCCAAAAGAAATTGAAGGCCAATAAAAAAAGTCTTCACTTGAATGGTTTGGCTGATCCAGGTTATTCTTTTAAATTTTACGTTAAAATCAAGGTCGTCGTTGTTTGATGGGAATCCATTCTAGGTCAGACACAAACAGGACTGGGGCCGAGGGTTTATCCTTTTACTACCCCAGACTGCTGCACTGCCTGAATCAAATGCTGGCAGTGGTGTTATTAAGCCAGCATCGAGTTTCGTCATCCAAAACCGTCAGACCTCGTGCTCCATGTGGTGCCCGATGTATAGGGCACGCTGTTAGTACATGGTCTTCGGTTAGAGGCGCCACATTCGCAATTCGGTGAAGGAGCGAGACCCCATTTGTGCATGGACGAATGAAATCGCCCAACACCAGTCCGCAGGCGGTTGAGCTTAACCCAAGTTGCTCGGGGTAAGCCAATCCTAACAGGCCTGGCACCGGTCTGGGGAACAAAAGCACGGAGCCTGGAAGCATTTTCAAAATACTCCGCTTTTCATTTGTGATTTGTCCATTCAGAAGCGCGGATGCCAAGTTTGGCAAGGTTTTCCAAAAGATTCCGCGCACCTGACACAAATAGGCGTCTGAATCTTAGTCTCACTTGGCGATTATCTGAGGACCCACTTAAAAGACCATACAAGATATGATCGGGGTCCAGAGATCCATGGTGGGCCAAGGAGAGTGTCGCTCCCAGTCGGCAAAGCTCCGCTGGCTGGATGCCTGAAAGTATAGGTAAGTGGTCCGTTGGAGTGGGATGCAGGCATCCAGTAACTATGCGCAAGGCGTCGTTCAAGACACTGTCGATGAGGCGAGTGTGAGCACTGCCGCACCAAACTGGCGCACAGTATTCTTCTGTTGAATAGACTAGAGATAAGGCGGCTGTGCGTAGTGTTTTAACACAAGCACCCCATCCCGAACCCAAAAGTCGCCTCAGCAGTGTAACGCGCGAGGATAGTTTTTTGCACAATGCCACTAAATGGTGACGAAACGTGAGCGATCTGTCCAGTTTTACCCCAAGATAAGTAGGGGTTGGACAGAACCGTAAAAGTCTATTGTTGTTGTAGACCTTTAGCTCACGTTTGGCTTCTCGGTTATTTAAGTGAAAGGCTGCCGTCACCGCCTTAGTGTGACTGAGCTTCAACCTCCAAATCTGGAGATATGCTGAAAGTGTAGACATGTCTTGGCTTAAAGTTTCCTTCAAGTCCTTCCAGTTTCCAGAAGAGTGTAACAATGCTAAATCATCAGCATAACAATCTTTCTGGTAATCATGGAAGATCGTACGTATAGATGTTAAATAGCAGGGGAGCCAAGACCGATCCCTGAGGAACGCTGTTTTTAAGACGGCGTAGCCTGCTTTGCTTGCTGTCACCGGTAGTAAGGGTGAAACTTCGATTTTGGACAAGCTCCATAATCATTCTGACCATGTGCTTATCCGGAAAGTAGTCTCAGCAGCTTGCAGGTAAGGCCACGGTGCCAGACAGTGTCATATACAACCGTTAGATCGACAAATACCCACCGGCCTTCTTTTTAGCCTCCATGTTCCTCCTCAATCCTCCTTAATCCTCAATGTTCTGGGTTAGCAGAACAACTTGATCTACTGTTGACTTCCCGCGTCGAAACCCAGCCTGCTCTTTAGGGAGCAATGGATCAGTTAATGGTTCAACGCGGGCGTAGATAAGCCTCTCGAGGATCTTGTAGGGGACACAGAGCAGAGATATCGGTCTATAACTCTTTGTGTCGCCCACGGAATTTGTTGGTTTTGGGATCGCGACCACAAGCGTTCTTCTCCAGATCTTGGGAAATTTGAGTCGGCGCAAACAGGAAGAAAGTAAGTCACGTAACTATGGACTTTAAAGCAGCTCCAGCATGGAGTATAAACTCTGAGCAAATGGAATCAGGGCCCGAAGCTTTACCTGGTTTTAAATGTTGGAGGGCAGCAGCAAATTCTCTCTATGAAAAATTGTCAGAGATATTTACTGCGTCTGGTGTTGTGTCCCTCCAAAGGTCAGACATTTCTTGAAAGACAAGTCGAGAGACTTGCGGTCAACAGCCTCGTATTTCCCATTTCTAACCAGCTGAGATGCAATAGCATCAGCTAAAACGGGACGGTGACGAGGAGAGTGTCGTGACCTACCAGTAAGGTTGTTCAAAATACTCCACGCTTTTCGACTGAGTGTGAGAAGTCAATGCTCCGAACTGCCTCGGACCATCAATCCCTTCGCTTTCTGTCAAGTTTGGCAAGCTGAGCTGTAGCAGCCAAACTTGAGTCGTCTCCATGAGTAGAGTGCAGAAAAGTTTTATAGAGGGATTCACACTCTGCATCCCAATACAGAATATAGTTGTTTCGATACCCGCGTGGGATAGTCTTTTTGGCTGCTTTCTTAATGATGTTACAGAAGTCCTGGTAAGCTGCATCCACATCAAGTGAATCAGGTGGCAACAAAGTCTTTGCAAATTTATTCGTCAAAGCAATGTAGTGACTCTATTTGGCCTTACGGAAGTTCCACCGCTTAACAGGCATGCTTGGCACTGCCATAGAAAACCTTGATGGTTTAATAAGCGAAGGTTGATGTTGTGACCTGGGGAACTTGTCAAGGACACGTCTATCCGGTAAGCAACTGTTTGGACCTACGCTAGCGAAAGCTAGATCTGGATTAGTGCCAGTGTTTCAGCGGCCGGAATAAAAACTGGCAGCGTCCTTGGCATTGCATAGGAGGGCAAGACAATTAATACTTGTCCAGCCAGCCAAGCACTCACCGTCCGGACTGTTGTCATCGTAACCCCAGTCAGCATGACGACAGTTAAAATCGCCAGCGTACAGACAGGAATGAGAAAACACTGGGAGATCCAGGGGTCGCAATCGCGTTGGCGGTGGTTTGTAGACATTAACTATTTTATAGCCATCAACGTCCACACACAGCCACTCGATCTCCAATGTCAGTGGAGATTGGTCCAAAAGCGTGTATCTCAGTCGCTCGTGGACAAACGTGGCAAGGCCATGCTTCCTGCTTAAAGAAGACCCAGCTAGTTGGTAGCTTGGAAGTACCAACTTCTCTGCATCAGTGCAGTGGGTCTCCTGCAGTAGGATGACGAGTGCCTCAGACTGCATAGCGAGGTGATGAAGAACGTTCATCTTGCTTGCAGTGAGGCCTTCGATGTTCATCTGAAGAATAGTGGGTCTTCGGAACTCGTTGGCAATGTGCCCTGAAAAGGGCAGTTTTATCCTGGCATTGCCCCGTCCTGAAAAGGACGTTTGCCGACGAGCAGACCCACACTGAACATCGAAATGGGTGGATACCCTTTCGTTTTGGTAGGTTCGGTTTCGATCTGTCATTTTTAACAGCAATAAACAGACTTACTCACGACCCAGGCTGCGAGAAAGCACCTACCATCTGGGCCTAAGAAAAGGTGATCTGGGCCTAAGAAAATTAAGTGAGGACCAGAGAAAAAGTCTTCACTTAATTGGTTGGTTAATTTCGGTTAGAAAATCAAGTTCTCGCTAATAAACCTTGTCACTTTAAATTATTTAAATTTAGTTCTGAATTTATCACTAATTTGATTTTGTATGGAGCATCCGATCAAAAAATTCGTTGAAAGACTTTGTGGGATGCGAGTTTGAAATGCCGGGTGTACCGAAACGAGCCTGGAAGACAACTAATGACCAAAACTTTACGTAATGGAAATTACATTTAAAATTTTTAAGCTTTTTGGTCGCAGCCCATAAAAAAACATACTTTTTCTCTGTTATAGAGTGTATTTGCATTGCTGTTGCAGAGCATGGATTAATGTATTTTAAAAAGTTTCGGGGCACACTTAGAAATCTCTCTCACGGCACACAGTTTGAGAAACACTGATTTAATCGGTCTATTATTGGTTGTTTTTAATAGCCTAATTTTTTTAAACAATAAACAAAATAAAAAATGGAAAGAGCCAATCAAATATAATAATATGGAATTTACATCTCTTAAAACAAGTCACAGCAGGATTTAGTAGGCTTATTTTTTTATTTATATCAGAATAATAAAATACTATACAACAGTAGTCCTTTTAGATACCTCTTTTTATGGATTCTATGTAGGTTTTTTGTGTACGATTGCCTTCAGTTGTTTTGTGATTTTTTTGTGTGTATGCATGTGTTTTTATACTGTGTGGTTTGTTTTAAGTGCTTTTTTAAATGCTTTTTCGGATCATGAATCCAAGGTCTATAATTAAAATAATTTACAAACATAACAAATTTTTCACATATTCAGAAAAATTATTAAAACAAATAAAAACAAAAAACTTATAATTTGTACTGTAAACTGGGTTCAAAAATATAGTTAAGGGCTTGTAATATTTTACATTTTACAAGTATTTTTTTAAATCCGTAACTTTATTTAGCTCGTATAAACCAACGGCTATTTTAAAATTAAATCTTTGTTTGTTATACTATTAATGGTTTACCATTTATTGCTTTGCTTTTTGAAGTATGATAGGCTATTCAAGTATAAAATTTATGCTAAAACTAATAACTTAATAATACTACCATGAATAATATGAATGAATGAAAGTTAAAAACGGTAATGATTTGAGCAATTTTTTGTTTTCGTACAAAGTCATAAATATTTTCAAATCAACCCAGTCAAATAACTACAGTATCAAATATTATCTAACTTTTTCCAATCCAACTGCAGATATGATTATTCTTCCGATGATTTGTTGTGTCAAACGCACTTTTATGTTTGCATAAGGTTTTTCTTTAAAATTTTAGCTTGTACTTTTTGTGCTAATGCCATTATATATTAAATTAATCTTTTCATTAATTTCAATAGTGACACTGCTGATTTTAATGATCCGGAAATTTCATTGTCAGGACATAAGTTTTTTCAAAAACAAAATAAGCTTTTTAAGTGATTTACGTTCTATTTTAATTTTGCAGCCAATATTGTTTCATATTTCGGCAGTTCGTGAAAACTAAGTAGAGCAACAAAAATATTTAATGATGCGGTTTTGAAAGCTATATGAGATTAAGAGCATCGTTATCAGGGTATATTGTCATTATTAAATTTGTTTTCTCACATTTTTAAAACTATATGTAAATACATATTTCTATAACCTAAAATTGCTGTGGAAAGCAGCCATATCAAATTTATCATTTGTGAATTTATTTATTTACATTATTAAAGCAAGAAAAATAAGACAGAATAAAATAAACGTTTTCGGCTAACTGATTCCCTTATCAGGTTTCATAATGAATAGTTCTTTTAAATTTAAATAGAGATACAATTATTATATTGTAAATGCTGACTAAATAATTTTATAAGGTTATGACGATGATAGATTTTTTTCAAACACAGTAAACACATTAACGGTAAATCAAATCACATGAAGCACAAGTGAAAAAACGAGAAGATTTTTAAAATACGTGAAGCGTAATGTGCCATTAGCATATAATAGATCATTTAAATTAGGATTTATTTTTGATTATCAATATCAAAAGTTATAAAAGCATTTTTTTAAAAATCTTATAAATTTTAATTTAAAAAAATGATACAAAATTTTTAAAGATATAAAAAATTTATAGATTCCACTAATTCTGTATTTTTACAAAAATATCTAAAACAACAATTTTAAATATTTTAGTTTCAAAACGTTTGATTTTGATGTTTTTTTACACATATTATTACTCCAAAGTTTATGAGTTCATTGTAAAATGTAAATGAATGCATAAGAAAATCATCAAAAAATCTTTTTTCTAACTGTTGGAAAATAAAGTTTATCCAAAAATTACGATCATAAATTGATGTATACCAGTATGAAAGTACTTTTAAAACAATTTGAAATAATTGTAATGTTTTTTATTTTTGGCAAAAAATACACGTAAAACAATTTTGTAATGTCCACCATTTTATTTATTTTCTTTCGATTGGTAGGAGTTTTTTTTCTTGCTTTATAGTCAATTGCGAAAAGACTTGAATATGGTATAAAAACTTTTTTTAATACAGTATATTAAATTGAACAAAAACTTACAGATTACTAAAAAGACAACTAAAATTTTACTACTTTAATATGTATTGAAAAACTCCACCATTTTGAGTTACATAAGTCCTTAATGAAGCATCAAAAAGTTTTCAATTGGTTTTAAATATCAAAAGAGAACAACAAAACTGAATTTTTATACATTTTCAAGATTTTTTTTGAATAACATTAAAGTTTTATCTTCAGCAGCGCTACATCTAATTTTAAAATAAACTTTAAAAAAACAATCAATTTTTAGTTTTTTTTGTAAACACTTTTTCGGTTCTTCTAAATTTAAAGAGAATACAACAGTATTTTATATGTTTTTTAGAAAAAATTTTCGAAGTAACTTTGAAAAATTATATTAAATTGTTTCAAAGTTCAAACTTTAAATTTCAAAACAAGTGTTTCAAATTTCAAACTTCAAACTTTCAAATGCAATTTTCAAAAAAACTTATTTGAGATGGTTTGGTCGTTTTTGCGTTAGTTTAAATTTTTTATTTTAATAAACAACAAATGATAAAAAAAGCTAAATATGATGAAAATATGAGCAAAACTTAGGCTCGCTCAAGTTTAGCTAACTGCTATAATCGTACTGTGTTATTACAGAACAATTCAGTTTCTTTTAAAGTCAAGAACATGTTTAGTATATGCAAGAACAACAAACCAAATATGAGTATCTTGTACCATAATAGTAGTTATACGATACCGAAATTTCATAAAACTTTATCAACTAACAACATAATTACCAAATTTGTATGGTGACCTTTATTAATATGGTTATTCAATTTTACCAGAACGATGTTAATGCGTAGAATATCAATGTTAACGTCTTATTTAGTTACAGCATTTACTGCGCTTTCTTGAGAACAACCAAGAAAAGGTTTGTTATTAGCTGAATTAATACGGTCGCAGCAGCTGAGCCAAAAGTACCTAAAACATGTATCGATATCGTAATTAATGATCTTCGCTTTACTATGGTTTATTTTGATTTAAAATTAAAAATAACTGAAAATTTTTAAATGCTTTATAAGGAATTACGTTAGCCGAAGTTTTTTACGTTTTAAGACTAGATAATTTTTGATGGTAATCCGATTAGTGTTGGTTTCCATAATTTGCAATTTTAACATTACCTCTATAAAGGGAATATAAACTGCTTAAGTATCATTGTAAATTTTGTTTTTCTCTTTTTTAATAACTCAATAATTTTATAAGAAAAGAAATTTTTAACTGAAATGTTAGGTTTTTCGTGAAAATTGTTGTTATCTTTGTTTGAAACAATACTGACTTGTAGTAAAAAACTGTTCAAATTTTTTTTTATTTAAAAAAATAAGGAAAAGTTTCTATTGCATTAAAGTGGTATTTTTTTTAGTGTTTTTTAACTTTGCCAGTGATAGTCGTTCAAGTTCCTGCATTCATTTTACCAATTTTATTAAGTTATTTTAAAAATTTGTTGTTTTGGTTTAGAAGACAATCATACTAGAAAATATGTAATTTTTTTGGAAAAAGATTGATGACTGTACTTTGAGATTATTTGACTCCTGTAGAACATGAAAATTTGAAATTTTTTATTGCTTAGAATAAAAAAATTTTGTTCAGTAATTGACATAGAAAGATTAAAAACCAATTTTAATATTTTTGGAATGCATACAACAACGTTCCGTTGTCTAGTAAGCAATCCAAAAAATTTGCTTCATTGCTGATTAAGTAAACAATATCACTTCCAAACTAATCTGATAGCTAGTCCAAAAACCACTTGCGACTGAGTGCCTTTGTCTGCTTATTGCCTTTTCATTGAACCCAAAAAAACAAACCCTGAAGTTGAAATAGCAATTTGGAGCAAATCATTATCATTTTAATGCTAAATTATGTGCAAAGCAAACTCAACTGCACCTTCATAAATCATTTGTAATAGTCGAAAATAAGTTGCTTTTAAACTCCTCTCACGACCAATTGTCAACTGAGACAAGTTGCTCAATTCAACGTTTGGTCGTGCCTAAAATTACAAAAATTTTTAAAATAAAAAATTCAATGATATTAAATTTTTTTAAAAGTAAATGAGTTATCTTATGTATGATTGCCACTCGAAGCTTTGCTATTTAACCTTTATTGTACGTTGCTTTCTGCAGATTTTGCAAAAAATGCGCAATTTGCTTGTTACGATAAGTTGTTTGAATAGCCATACTTTGTGTGTTCTCGCTGGTATTCTAAATTTTAATGATCAAAATTAATAATACTAAATTAATTGGATATAAACAAAAAAAACTCAAGCTAGCTTTATCTTGTGTGAAAAAATTCTGTGTATTATTAGCAATATAAATCGTTGTTTCTATTGTAATTTTCTGCACAAAACTTTATAACAGACTGAGTTATATACTTTTGATATCACATTTAAAATCTTGCGGAGCTTTTAAACTCAAAACCTTTAATTTTTTTTTAAGCAAATTTGTACACAGTTTTGGTGGAGTTGTTTTGACCCACAGCAAATATTTTTCACCGACGCGCAAATACTAAAAAAATCTTTCAAACTATGCATGAACTAAAAAATGCCGGTAACGTAACTATTAAACGCTTCTGCTGACAGCTAAGATTCTTTAAAAGATATAATTGGTATAGATAAACATATTTCTGTATTTATATTAATTCACTTGTATGCTTTTATTTTCTGTGCACACACTAGCGGGGTATTGCATAAGGTCCTGAAAAAACAAACCTCTAAATATGCTTGTGATAAAATGTTTACAATAAATTTTTCAGCTTTCTATCATTAGAAATTATTGCAAAAATTTTATTAAATTTATAGCGATATTGTTGGTATTCCTTTATTTTTATTTAAGCAATAATCTGTAAAAAACATATTTCAAAATCGAATCAATATTTACTGATTGTTTTGGCAAAACTAACAATTAAGAAAATATATATAACACTGTGCTGCGTCAATTTTAAGGTCACCAAAGTGTTGACTTTTAGTGCGCTGTGTGACGCTAAATCCGAACGTGTTATTCGTTTACCTCCATCAAGTATAGTTTTTTGGTAAATTGGATTTCAAATTTTTGACAACATGTGCTTTTTCGGCCTTTTTCCTGTTCCAGAACCCACAGGAAAAACCAATGAAATGGAATGTTCTTCATCTTCAGAGAGCGAAGATAGTGAGAAAGACACGTGGAATGTGGAGCAAAGTATTGGTAAGCCGAAGCTTTTCACGCAGTTTCAACTGAACAATCTAACACGAGATTTGAATCTGAACAAAAGAATTTGCTCAGCTCCTAGGATCACAACTACGTGAATTAATGGCTCCACACATCACGTACCTCTGGTATAGGCATAGAGATTAAGGGTTCAGAAAGTACTTAAGCTATGACAAAGACCATTTTTTAGTGTACTTTCAAGATGATTCAGGCTTAATATCAGTTTTAGGAATATTAGTATATGTTTCGACGGAATGACAATTGTTTTTGGACTCATCCGTGAAGAGTTGAAAATAGTATTGCTACACAATGCATTCAGTAAAAGTTTATTAAATGTTTTTAAGATATAAATTTTTTTTGGAAATTTTTCAGTACAGTCAACACAATTGGAAAATATGTGGTGACTTGAAGAGGATTTCAGAAATTTTTCGGCAACAGAATGATTGCACAAAACAACCATGTTTTTGTGTCCGTGGGACTTGAGAGATGACGATCGCCATTACACGCAGATTAGCTGCCCGTCCAGAATAAGTTTAACACTTGGTCTTGCGAATATCAAATCTGATTGCTTAATCAATTTTTAAAATCTGCTTTTGCCACCTCTACACATTAAGCTTGGTCTCATGAAGAACTATGTCAAAGCGCTTGAAAGGAAAGCTCAACCTTCAGGTTCTTTTAAAGAAAATTTTCCCGTATCTCTGAAGTGAAGCTACGAGCAGGAGTCTTTAATGGTTGACAGATTGTGAACTGACCAAGAACAAAAATTTTACTAGACATATGAGTGCGGTAGAGAAAAAAACATGAACTGTTGGTGCTTAAAAGTAGATCTTCCCAATTTCACAGATAAAAAAATTTTTGAAGCGACATTTTTTGTCATCATAAACTGTTTATTGTCGAGGCATCACCATGTAGTGCAGAGTTTTTTCTGTGTTACAGTTCTTTCAAAGACTTTGTTCCTTGTTTTTCCCGTTCATATTTACAAGCCTAAGCTTTAAAAACAAATTTGTGAACTTTAGTGATTACGTGTATGCGATGTGACTTATTAGCTTCACATTTTAGTCTTGGGGCGGTTAAACAAAATTACAGGTAAGAAAAGCCTATTAGTTGGTTGTAATTTCCTTTGCTTCAGCTATGCTGTGCACTTTTGTAGCATTTAGATCGCTTGTTGTTGCACAAAACTTCAATGCAAATAAAAGCAACATCTTACTTGCAAAAATTAGCAGCACGCATTTCCCAATGAGCTACCACGAAATTAGTTTCCCAGTAGCATGTGCAAAATAAGGACCAAAGTTCGAAAAATTAAAAATTTAATGGAGAAAGAATTTGACCTGATCGAGAAAAACTAATTTGATATTTGAGTTTAGCGCAAAAAACCGAACCTGGAACAGTTAAAATATTCTTGACCTTTGAAAAAATTTCTAACCCAGCATAGTGTAATTATTATTAACATGCGACGACAAAACTATCAATTAAGAAAGGTTAATCAAGATAAAAATAAAAAAAAATTATTTATTTAGTAAAAAATTTTGAAGATATATTAAAGAAATCAACAAGCATATTCAGTCAAAACGCATAATTTAATGAGAGTTTAGATAAAACATGGAACTTTAAAATTATTTTTTGTAGTTGCAATTATAATTCAATCATTTGCCGGCTTCAGCTGTTTTACATCAAAATTTTCATACAAATAAATTATAATATACATATTTACTTCGTATTGCAAACATGAGCAAAAAACATATCACTTTCACGCTAGGGCCTCACCACAAGATCTTCGTATCAAATGGTCTCCAATATTTTTTTAAATTTTTTGTAATTCTGAATGTCAAACAGAAAAAAAGGCTAATATCAATTTTTTGATTCGACCCGGCGTGGAATCAAACATAAGTCTAACACCTCAGAGAAAAACATTTTTTTGACTAGACTAGTGTTTCTCAACGTGAGCCACATGGCTCCTTGAAAAGGAAAAGTTACTGGAGAAGGAATTGCGGAGAAATTTGAGAATCTTGGTACAATGTAAGTTGACCGAAAAAAATTGGTCCCTTCTTCCCAGTTGAAAAATGACAACAAATAAAAGTTGTTCCATTAAAGTTAGATCCTTTTTTTAGCACTTGAATTTAAACTTTCTAGAATAACCAAGAATTCGGATAAAGACCAAAAAAAGATTTTACTTTGATGGTTAAGGGTTTTTTGGGAGGGAAAGAATAAGGGTACCTGAGTCCAGAAAGAGAGGAATGTGGCAAAATTTTAAAACTAGACCAAGTGAGCAGTAGTAGCTTGCTGCATCTGCAAAGCTGCAGCAAATATCTGCAACACCCCCAAAAGTTCCATGCAGATTAAAAAAAGACCTTTTTTAATCTGCATGGAACTTCAGCAGCAAATTGTTTTTTTAGGGAAAACCTCTAAAGTAATCTTTACATTCAACTTTACCAGTTTGACTAAATATTATTTTGTTATTGTACATTTTATATTTGGCATTTAAATTGGTTTCCTCCTCTTTTGATATATATTTTGGTATTAAACATTTTCTTCATTATTTTTATTTGCTATTTTTGTTATGTTACAGCTCTGGCAACATCATTACAGTTTTTATTAGTTACAAGATTATACTCTAAGGCTAAGCAAAACTTAAATCATTTTCTTGTTGTGTTCGTATTTTCAGACTTTTCATGACAGTTGTTCGACCTCAGAGTTCACCTTGAATCTGTTTAGTTTACTGTAATTTAGATTTTTCAAATCTGTATATGACTTGGCGTTTTATATCAAATCATACACAAAAGTTATATAATTGAAAGCTTGACACTCGACAAAAGTAATGTTATTTTGGCATCACCGTATTTTAGTTTGCAGAAATAATTACTTAAAGTCGTACGAGTTAGTCTTGTTTTATTTTCGCTTTTAAATTCTTATTTGCGTTTTATTTTTTGCTAGTACAATGACCATGCACATAATAACCACAGCTGTTAAATATGTAACGGTATTTATTATTTGGATACTTCGATCTATATCGTTTTTCACTGCTTTCTTTTATCAGCTGATATTATCCTTTTTTTGCTTTTTTTGTTGGCGCAGTTAAAAAATATGAATTAACAATAAACCAAAAATTATAATTTCATATGTTTTGTTTATGAACATATTTGTATCATTTTATTTAAAGTAGTTGACTATCTTTTTGTTTGCTTGTCAATCTAATCTTTCGTAAGGAATTTTTGCTTATATAGTCCAAATACCTCATGTCCATAATTATATCATATTCTTCCTCGGTTGTCAAGTTCCTAGAGAAAGAGCTCGTTTCCACTACAAGCGTTGGCGAAAGTATTCTTTGCTTGTTTTCCTGATATTTTCGACGCTTAAGCGCTAAGCGAAGCAAAAAATTTAATAACACAAACAAAGAATACTCCAGCCAACGCTTGTAGTGAAAACGAGTTCTCAATGCGTAGCTTAACGTTTGGCGGGTACGTTTTAGTCATGACGTGGTGTCTTGGTTTCACAACATAGTGAATCCTATGTATTTCCTGCGCGGCAAAACCGGGAAAATCTTTAAAGTAGCTCAGTAACCCGGGAAAATCTTTAAAATAGCTCAGTTTCTTATATTGTCTAAATAACTTCTTGTTTATATTTATATCAAATTTTTACTTTCAAATAAATACACAAAATAAAATAAAAATTAAATTTTACTAGTCACGGCGCCCCAAGGAATTGAAAATCACACACAGAAGTGACGCGGCACCTCGGTTGAAAACTTCTGGTTTAATTTTTAACCGCTTTTTGCATTGCAGCATCTCATGTTTTTTACTTGCCAACCGCCAGTACAACTGAACGAGATCGAAAAAATGCAATGACGATTCAAAAATCTTAAGTTTAAGGAGAACTACAGTAATTAAGTCAACGACGTTTTGCTTGAGGTACGCATCGTCAAAATCACAAAGTGCTATTTTTGATCAAAACATCTATTTTTAGGTTACTTCTAGATTATTATTTACATTTTAAGAATAATTTCTAAATTTTAAACAATTTTTTCGACTGGGAAAAGTTACAGTGACTGGTCATTGAGTGAATATTGGATTTTTTGAAGTGGGTCCTTAAATTGCACGTTTCTTTATTCACACTGCACTGTTTTAGAAGAAAGCTGTTTAACAGACCGACAAAAAATGACCAATGTCAGTTTAAAAACATACTAGACTGGCCCATGTAAGTCTGGGTTAAAGCAAACGGACATCCTCAACAGGAAGATTTAGTCTGTAGCAAAATTAAGCTTGTATTTTAAAAATGTTTAATTCATTCATATTAGTTGTCTAAAAACTTTAAATTTTTTATTTAAGTTTATAGTATAAAATGCTAAAAAATTGTCAATACATGTAAATCTTATAAAATTTAGATAAAATGACATAAAGAATTCGAAATAAAAACAATAGATTCATTGTAACACAATTCCATAAAAATCTTAGATTTTAGGGAATTCTAGGAAGTTAAAACAATTGCTAATTGCTACGTATATATCCCTACAATTGGTTCCACGTAAAAAATCACTTGTATATAGATTGTATATACATACAGTTTAAGAAATAATTTTTTCAACCAAATGTAATTTAGATTTTTCACAAAATATATTAAGCTTGCCAATTGATTCTACTGTACTTTCGTCCTTGTTTCTGAGTCTTTTGGCATATGGTTGTCTATCACCTTCTGTTAAGATACTAATTGGGCAAATTCAGCAAAATGCAAAAAATCCAGAAAATGTTTTACTTGAACCTCACGCGCAGATGTCACACTGCTGAGAAATTTTATTCATAAAAAATCATTTTCAGGCATCATTTGTACTAGATATTTTCGGAAAAGTGTAGAGTCGTGTAGCTGATATAGTGTCTGGCCAGTTCATAAATAAAAAATCATAACTGCGCGAAAGATTAAAACTCATATCAAGGAGCAGTTTTATCGCGTTTGTCTTAATAGCAGTAACAGGAGCTATAAGGGCTTCGCGATGCAACCTTCGAAACAAAAGACATTGAAGGAGCATGGTTCTGATAATGACAACGAATTTCTCATAACTAAATAAACCAAAGGATTAATTCACTTGGATTCTGTTTACCATATCTAAATTCTAGAATATATTTTTGATACAGTAAAGAACTATTTTAAACTTGAAAGCTTGTTTTTTTTTGTTATATTTATTTTTTATTTTATTCCATCTCTTGATTTATTCTCCTGACTCGCAGAAAAGCAACGGAGGCGCAAGGCATAAGGTAAGCAATCACCCGACCTACTTCCGAAGATGCCAAGTTATTGCTGTCCGCTTAAACTTATACAAGGATTTGACTGAACTTTAAAACTACTTGCCCAGACCACCAAGCAAGGGAAAGTGCCGTAAAGTGTCTTTCCCAAGAACACAACAGCATGGCGCAAGTAGGTTTTGAACCTGAGTCCATGTTGATCACAATCCCGGTACTCTAACCACTCGGCCATGTTACCGACTTGATATTAATATTAAGCTCAAAATCTGAGTAGAAATTTAAACAAGTCATAACTACATATAGCTGTTCATGCTGATTCTCAGCAAAATGGCCGATCATCATGACCGCGAAAAAAATTGGTGTCAAGTAAGGAAGAAATTTTGAAGCTAGGCAGTGTTTTCAGTCATTGAGAAACTTAATGTCATGTTGTATTCAAAATATGGTATAAAAACACTCGAACTTGAATTTTATCCGAGTTTGTGACTGAACAATGAAACCTTGAGGTCATAGAAAGAGATATATCAGCCAAAAATTAACCTTGAGTTTTGCATAAGTTTGTAATAGAAGTTTGAATTTGCGACGAGATTATTTTATTAAATGCAACAAAGAAAGACATAAAGAATAGAAATAGTACAAAAGCCTGCCCAAGCCTTTTTTGCCTTTTTTTAAGAAAAACTTTTGTTTTTTTAAAGAAAAATAAATTTTGCAATACTAGCCACAATTATAAGTAAAGTGCTCTTATCAATATTATACACTCTAGATCACGAGAAGAAGTGTTTAGTAATTTCACAAAGCTAATGAATAAAAACATGTTCTCATAAATTTATCTATTAATTTGTATAATGTTGTGACTGTTATTTTTTTGTTGCATTATATTGCTACTCGCATAATTAAACACCACTGCTTTGAATATCGAAAAGTTAGTAATGATGTTTTACTGTATAAAAATAATAGGCCTATGGTGAATTCCCGTATTACTGTAAATGCATTTAAAACAATTTGTCACGCAATGCTGATCCCACATCTAATTTTGCATTCCATAACCTCGCATATTCCAAAAAATCAAAGGAAGCATTGTTGATGAAAGGGTACGTCGTATAATGAAATGTTTCTGAAGCAGCTTGACGCAGAACCAGGCATATTTACTTAAAAATAGTGATTTGCTTGCAATATAACAGTTTTTACAGCGTCCATTTTCTTTTTAAAATCGATAAAAAAATTTTTGCTCAAAGGAGTATTCAATTGCTAACAAATGCAGTACGAGGACAACCTTTAACTGTTCTAATTACCAATAAATTTATAAGTGTTCCTCGGAGATGAATTTACAGTTATCGTAAAATTTTGTTTCTCATTTGTTTAGTAGTTTTATAATTTATTAAGATTGAAGGTCGCGTGAGAAACCCTCAGCGAGTTCGCGTGAGAAATACAAATCAGTTTTGTTTTCTTTTGCAAGCATTCGTGCATCGAATAAGCATTTTTGAATTAAAATCTTATTTTTGCACCGTTAAAAATTGTATTTTGGCAATTTATTTAGAAATAAAACTCTTGACGTAATTTGACATTTGACATCTGACGTAAAATAATTTTGTTATCACATCGATTTTATTCGAAATTTGCATTTAAAATTTAAGAATAAGATATTTGAAGTTTTTTAGCTTAAATTGAGTGAAAATAGATATTATAATAGTTTTTGTTTTATTTTTGATAAAACAAGTTTTTTAAAAAACGTTTTACTGAATTCGTGGATTAAAGCAAGCTTTTTTAATTTTCATCAGAATCAGTAACTTGAAAGAAATATACGATTAATATTTTATTCAAAAAATCTTTTTATAATATAAATTTTGAAGAGAAAAATTTCTTTTGTTTTGCTTTTTTTACTTCAAGTTTGTATTTCTATTCTTTTCATAACTAAGTAACTAAAACGTTAAATATTAAAAACGAATAACTGTTTTTGTAAAATATGGAATTGAGTTCAAAAATTTGACTAAGATCTAACAGTTTTTAGTAAAAGTGTTTTCTAATTTCAATAAAATGAGTTTAAGGAAACCTTCCGAATTGCCTAGTTTTGAATGTTTTTGAATCGATTGATGGAAATTCTATAGAGTTTAGACAATATTTGTAAGAGGTCAATTATTTTAGAATTTGAAAACTATCATAACAAAAAATCCGACAGGAAAGTATTAATTTTAAAGCCACACTATCCAAATATTTCATTAACGTTTTATGAACTTCTTTTAAACTCGCGTTTTGTCAAGGAGCATCTTTTCGGTTTTTAATTTTTAAAGTCATTCTAGTTTAGAACCTGTTTAAGCCAAGAAGAAGTTAGCCTAAGAAATTTTCTAATTTAGTCATTAGCAGCTGTAGATAGCAAATCCAAGTTGTTTTTGAAAATAACACTTTAGGAGTTAAACTTTTTTTCTGATTTGTAAAACGCAATTTGCAATTGATTATAATATCAATTAAGTTCGATAACAATAAACTTTATTTCATTTTAATCTTTTAGGGTATATTTCAAATTTTTGAAAATACTTTTAATCGGCGATAGCGTTTTATCAATAAAATTTTTACCCAATCAATTTAACTAACCCATTAACCAATACATGAAAAATCACTTTCTATGCAATAAAAAATATGTTAAACATCAACTTTATAAAAAAAAAGTATTCTGCAATGTAGCTATTTTGTTCCAGAAATCATGTTCCGCTTTCGTTGCTGGCATCTCTAATGTAAGCCTAACACAGTACATCTACATAAACGCTTGTACAAGCAATAGTATTTTTGTTAAACAAACAACCATGCTTTAATAACTTTTATCTAGTAAACAAACAGCGTCTATGGCATGTTTTTATAAAACAAATGTAAATAAAATTTCCTTATTTGACATAATACTACCCGCAAAAAACACATATTAGAATTCTTTTAAATTCTTTCGACTCGTGCACTTTACAACAATGAGTTTTCAAATTTGAAAAAAATGCTTGCATTGTTGGCTTATTTATTATACCAACGTACGAGGACTACTATTTGCTTGGATTGAATGAGTTTAATTGCTTTTAGAAAAAATTCAAACCAAACACTTTTCAACAATATAATTTAACATGTGTTTATTTACTTCTTGTTTTATGAATATGGGTAAAATTAATTGGTGCTAAGCCTTCTGACTTTTAAACTTACTTACAAATGTTTTTTAAAGATATCATCTTTCGATGCTATTTATAAAATAATTCGGAAAGGTTCTCGAGATCAACAACTTTTTACAATAATGAAGAGCTACTTCAATCATTTTCTAGGGTTTTGCTATTTTAAATTCATTTTATAAAAAGTCCTTAGATTAAGAGAATGAGTTCTTTCATGAAAATGACGCGCGACCACTGGTAAAAATCTTTCAACTACTATGTCGATACAGCTCATCGAGTCATTTTAAGTTTCTTCGAAAATTTGTTTCAGCCTGTTATTCTATTGTATGCCCAACGATAATACTAAATCAAGTGTTTCTGTTTGCTTACTTGCTTGCTTTGCATCATGACAAAAATAAACGAGCACTCTTATGATGAAGTTAGGAATGAATATAACGGTCTGGCATGTATGAATATCTCACATTCAACTAAAATTAATCTACATTGATGCATGCGCTGTATGAGTTTATCTTATAAAAAAGAGATCTACATTTACTTTTAAAATATTATGAAATGTCATGGACTACGGAAAGGGTGTGAAAACTACGACTCACAAAGCAGAAACACAATGTATTGACAAATTTGCTTTAGAAATAGTTTTTTCAAAAATCATCAAAAAGTCATATACTTTGTAAATAATTCAAATCATTCACCGAATAAAACTAGGAGGGAAATTTACTGCTACAATCGTCTGGTAATAATGCTGTTAAGCAAATTTCTTACAAATAGATGAATAGCTGCAAGAATTAATAAGACATTGTTTGTTGAAATGGGATGTAGGTTTGAAACATATTGACAGTTCAACAGATTGTTGTTAGGAATCCTTTAAATTACTAAAAATGTCTTAACGAAAATCCAAAAACTATAATGAATTACACCTATCACTACTGTATATGTCGCAAGACGATAAAAAGCTTTTTTCTAACTGGCAGTGAACCTTCAATGTTTAACTGCAAGATAACAGATCTGTAAAAAACTAGTTTATTTTTGGCACACTCATAACCTGGTTAAGAAATCCGACCAAACGATTTTACATTTTAACTAATTTTTTATGCAAAAACACAACCATGCCAAGCCCCACCAACACATTTAGAACAAAAAAGTAAAGAAGCATTACGTGAACATTTTCTGATTTTATGAGCCGTCTTCAATTGATTGAAGTGACATCAGCAAATTTTACACTGCTTATGAGTATATACACTTAGATATAGAAAATCGGTCAATGACCTAAATACGTGTTTGCTTACTTGTTTCTAAATACCCGAACCTAAATACTTTTTTTTGTTAAAATTATTTCTACGTGCGTGTTTTTCGAAAAGAAGTTTTAAAAAACGAGCACAAATGAAAAATAAAAAAGCGAAGAATTAGCAGTAAAGAACGAGACAACAAAACATAATCCAATACAAAAACAGCAAAATGTACTACATGTAAGTACAATTAAAATACATGACAATACTTATTTGCAAACAATTGACGATTAAGTGCAGAGTTTTGTTTTTTAATAAGTAAAGTGTCGTGAAATTTAGTTTCAAAATTGTTATAAGGTTTTTAAAATATCTTTAAAAAACTCAACCTACCTGTATATGTACAATTACTGCAAATTTGTTCTTTAACAGAACTTGGAGTTTCAATTCATTTTCGAAATATTACGTTTGAAGATTATAACATGACCGTTGTCTACAGATTTAAAATCTGAAAATCTGAAAATAAAAATTAAACAAAAAGGTATTTTAAAGATAATTATCGAGTTCTCTTTAAAAGAGAAAACTGGTAAAACCACATTAATTTAGCATCAAACACGAAATTAATTTGGATTTTCATTTTTTAGACAAACTGCATTTAAATTTATGGGAGACAATTTGTAGATTTTTGCCATAAGAGGGTATTTAAATTATCGGTAAAAACTTTACCCGAACGTTCAAAAAAAGTACATTACATGTTTTATGTATAATTTGGGTTTACCATACAAAAGTCTAATATTTCAGTTTCAATATGAGCCAAAAGAAATTACTGTAATTAAAGTTGGTCCCAATGAAGATCTAATTTGCTTGTACAAAGAATATTTGTATTTCAAAAATTCTTTATTAACTAACAAGATCGAATTTAAGAGATTAGGTGGACTTGGGGGGCCGGCTCTCCCAAAAAAATAAGAAGCAAGTTGATAAGGCCTCGGTGCTAGGGATCTTAACAGAACAGAGAGAATGTTTAGATAATAATCTTGACGAATGTGATTGTAATAATGATTCTATTCCGTTTTTAACTGGTGTACTGAATCAACCACTGATTGAATGGTCTGAGTTAGACAATATTCTCTTCGCCATATTGTTTCAAGATCTGATGCCACAGTTATTAACGTAAAGAATCAATAAACTACAAGCAGCTTATTATGAAAACATTGATCAGCCTCCATAAAAGATTGTTGCAGGGAAGTTTAACGTTGTCTTTCACTTTAGGTGCAAGAAAGCATATTATAGAAGAAGAATCAATGTGTTATACTTTAATAATCTTTGTTTCAAGTTTTGCTTGTTTTTCTTTGTCCAATGTTTTCTCAGTATTTGTTATCGCTTAAGTTATCGTTTTGAAATGCATAATGCAAAGAAAAAGTTTTCTTTACAGCCTTTTAAACTAAACTTAAAAAAATATTTCCCGACTATCAGGCAATAAACTTGTTAAATGATAAATAAAATAATGCAGTTTTTACTCCTGAGTTCCTACTTTTGCTTTTTTCTTGGTTTTTTTATTAAACTTATGTCTCCCCCCGAAAAAAATTTTAATTCTGCGTCGCTAAATTATGAACTATTTTACATAAATATATTAAATACATGATCGTAATATGGTTTAAAAATCTACTCTTACCCTAAATTAGCTAATTTTTTTTTATTTTATTTGCTTTGTTTAAATTTTACTTTTACCTTATATATCAGGGGTGGCCAAACAGCGGCTCGCTTTAATAACGTTTTAAACGTTTTAAAATAATTGAAAAATTATATAGAAAATCGGAGAATGATTTTATGTGACGACCTTTTTTTTCGTAGAGAACATTATGATTTTGGGACGAAAAGTGAAAATCTGAGGATGATTTTAAGTGAAGATCTTTTTTTTTTATCAGTAAATGAGTAAACAACTTCATGTTTTTAGATTTTTGTGTTGCGGCTCTTTAAAAGTTTAGATTTATGATATGCGGCTCCATAATGGTATAGGTTTGACCAACCCTGTTATATACTGTATAATATACACTATTTGAAAATTATAAACAATTATTAAAAATTTATGAAAAACTATAGCCAATAAAAAGATCGACCCTAGTTTGTAAAACAGTTAATGAAAAATAGTTTTAGGGTTTACTACTGCTACTGTGTGGTTTAATTGTACTCAATTTTTCGTCACTAGATGTAAATAACAAGCAAATCCAATCAAAGAAAAAAAACTTTTTAAAATATCAAGTAATCTTTAAAGTACATTAAAACTTTTGATAACCTTGACATCCTTTGGCTACGACAATGTTTAAGTTTGTTGAAGATGCAAAATTAAAAGTTTTTCATACATTTTTTTATGATATATTTATTAAATGTCATAGTGGTACAAGCAATAATTCGTTTACTTCAGAGCGTAGAAACTGTAAGTTGAAAAACACTTAAAATTAATCTTTTTGAAAAAGAAAAGAATTTTCATGATATTGTCAAAGTGCTTTAGCTGTTTGATTTAAATTTCAGTCAGTTTCGTTTTTCTTACGTCACTTAAAATTTTCTTTTGACTAATCTTTCCAAGCACGTGTATTTCCCAGTTGCACTATTGTCATTAGCATCATCTTTCAGGTAACTCTGGGCAGAGAGATTTTTGTGATTTGATCTTGATCAAGATCACTTTAGTTTTGTGTAATTTTGAAGATGTTGAATATCAAGGTCACTTTGGATTTAAAGATATGTCACTAATCAGAGAAGATTTAATTTTTTTTTTTCGACCTAGACTCGTTTTAAACTTAGTTAGAAAATAAACAAGACACATATTTAATACTATAATCATTTACTTCATAAACTATTTGCGATTTTCCTTCTTTTTTAATCATAATCAAATTTTAACTTTGTTGAGCTTTTGTAAGCATATTTTATGGAGATAAAAAAATTACAGACGTTGTATTCCAATTTACAGGGGTGCCCATAAGTAACCTTACACTTGTCACAATGATGAATTCATTTATTTATTACACAATTACACAATTACAATGACGAATTTACTTATTTATCTCACAATTACACAATTTTCAATCCATTTGAATTAACATTTACAATAAAATCAATAATAATCATTGTATTTTTTTTGTTAAATGTTCGAAGTGTTTACCTTTTTCACCGATACATTTCAAGCACCTGTCCTTTGTCACTTTGTCCTTTCAGTTAGAAATTACGGTACATTACTGTGATACTAGCATAGTCAGAGCGGTAGATAGAAAGGCATTTTGATTTAGTCATCTTACGTAAAACTGATGCGTCTTATATACGGATTACTATTGAAAGGGAGGTTTTAAACATCCAAATGATGGTGAGGCTTATGTACGGGAGCGGCTAATACACGGGTATATACGGTATGTAGATAGCAAACCGAGTGAACAAAGTCTTCTAATATTGATTTATTGAAGTCAGCAGTAACATTGCATTGTGCATTATGCTAAAATTTTACATGTGCAATTATTGACGTAATTAATAATGATTAATTATAAATTATCAATTTTACTCTTTGGTGATATCAAGAGTAAGGTTACTTATGGACACCCCTTGTATATTAAAAAATATTATTTTGCAAGGTTCGTTCCTAAATACTTATCTCTTGCAAATTGTTGAGAGGATAAAACATATTGCAGCCCAAACAACGAAAATTGAACACAGACTCGCGTCCCACTTGGAAATCTAGTCTAAATATAAATTAAGTAGAAGTGCCACTCCGTGTCACTTCTCACACAAGGTAAAAGTCACTCTCTCTGGTTTTCCTAAAATTTTGTACAAAGCTTTAGTATCTTATATGATGAACATCTGCAAAATTTTAGTTAAATTAATTCAAAATTCACAAATTTATTTAGCATTTTATTTAGGAGATCAACCTGCAGGGGTGCAAATTGTTTATTTTTGACCATGTTTAAAGTCTTATTACTGTCAAATTTGTATTAACTAACAACCCAATTTTTTGTAGGTGATAGTAATTCAGCTAAACTTTTAAAAAATGACATCATCTGCAATTTTACTATAAAAGGCCAAAGGTCATGGGCATTCAAAGATGGCCGATTCTGATTTTTGCAACAAATTTTCAAAAATTTTTAAAGCTTACAAAATTTTTTAAAAATATTTTTGGTTTAAAGTCGGAAGAAATGTTGCTGATAGAATTTTGTACGAATTAAAAAAATTTCAACTCATAATAAGAAAAAGTTTGAGAGATATTTAAAGTTGAACATGGTAAAAAACAAAAAAATTGAAAAGTGGGTTACCTCATATGCCTTAGTTACCCATGATTTCACTAAAAATTAACCATAAAATTTTGTGCACATATTTATCGTAGTATGACATAAATATTGATTTGATTTAATCTGTTTTCTCTCTAATAGTTATACTGCATGGACTAATTCACGAGAACGCTCAATCCAACTTTGATTTTGAAATTTATTGAAGCGTTATTTCGTAATTCTAAACAAAGACACAAAACGTAAAAATGATGATTGTCACACTTCATTCCTAATAATTTTAATCATGGCGATATAGCTTATTTTCCGCATTAAAATAATTCAAAGTTTTACCATAAAATAACAATTGCATCGCCGTAAAGATCTAATCTTTTAATGCATAGTATAATGCCTCGATTCGCTTGATTTATTTTTTGCAACTCCCGACAGTAATGACGTATATGTTTTTGTCCAAGCGCCATGTGCAATGTTCGCGTACATGCTATCTGGCTCGAGCAAAAGCGCCTTCTCTAGGAAGGTTGAGGATGGTCTAGCGCAGCGTTTCCCAACCTTTTTTGTCCCAGCGCCCCCTAAGTATAGAAATTGACTTAAAATAAACTGCCAATGCCCCCTTAGAAAACTAACATAAAATATTATAGCAACAACAAATTTTGCTCGTATTGTACAAAAATCAGCAAATTTACCAGAACCAAAAAAAATGAATTGCAATACCCAGACAAAATAAAAAACACAATTTAATGGCTTCCTTGTGCCTGATGTCGCGATGCTAAGGCAACAAAATCTGGTTTGATGTCAGATAAAAAAAGTTTCAGGTCACCCTTTGTTGCTATTTGTAAACGATTCCTGTTTTTTTGTAAGAGGTTTACAACTGCACTGAACCCTTTTTCCACTAAATATGTAGTAGGGAAAGCCAGGATAAATACTTTGAGAAATTCCCAAAGACGAGGATAGGTTGATCGCTGTGCAATCCAAAATGACTCAAAGTCTTTTTTTCTAAACAATACTTCAGCTTCACAGTCGTTTTGAAGGTCTATTAAGTCTGTTTGCAAAGTTTGTTGCGCCTGCTGTGAGTCCGCCAAAAACGGGTTTATAATCCAATCCGGAATCACGAGATTAGAGAGATCCTTAAAGCGAGTAGTCATTTCTTCTGTCATGCATCCAAGGTGCGAACAATATATCCGCACGTTCTCATCCTTCAATTCATTCTTCTCCAGCATTTCCTGCAATTTAGGAAAGTGACACAGTTCACGTCAGCCCATGTTTTGTTCAAAAAGAGTCAACTTGTTGATGAAGCCCATGACAACACTTTTCGCTTTGATAAGGTTTACTTGCTTTCCCTGCAACTTCAGGTTTAACTCATTTAATTTGTCAAATATATCAGACAGATAGGCCAAATCAACGCGCCTGTTACTCAATTCTTTACTTAGATTAGCATCAACTTCCTGCAGAAATTTAACAACAGTGTCAAACAGGTCATGCAATCGCCTTAAGCAATTTCCTTTTGACAGCCATCTAACTTCGGTATGTAGAAGCAGACGCTGAAATTCTTCATCTTTTTCTTGACATAGTTTACGGAACAAACGATCGTTTGAAGGAGAAGTTTTAATTTTGTTCACAGCTTTTATGAACACCTGTAAGGACTCGTGTAACTCAGCACTAAGGTGTTTAGCTACCAAATGCTGGCGATGAATTATGCAATGAATGGCTAATATTCCAGGTGATGCGGTTTTCATATGCTGTATAAATCCACGATGGCGACCAATCATTGCTGGTGCACCGTCAGTTGCACAAGCAATCACATTTGACATCGGAATTTGTTTGTCCTTAAACACTTTTTCAACTGTTTTGAAAATAGTGGAGGCTTTCGTGTCTGCAGTCAAGGACTCGCTGAACAATAACTCTTCTCTTATTTCATCGTTCTTACTTAGAAAACGGACATATCCAAGTAGTAGTGCCTCACTATCTCGAAGCGTGGATTCGTCTATCTGCAAAGCAAACTTTGTGGATTTTAATTCAGCAACCAGGGCACCTGTAAGTTCATCTGCCATGTCGTTAATTCTTCTGGAAACTGAATTGTTGCTCAGAGGAATATTGGAAATTATGTCAACAGGATTCGCAAACATAGTGCTCATTATTTCTTTGACAGCGGGGATGATAAGATTTTCTGCAATGGTATGGGGCTTTCCACATTTGGCAATCAAATAGGAGATCTTGTAAGAAGTCAAAAGTCCTCGACCAGCTTGCTCTGAACATTTTGTCATCATGCTTGTTATTGTATTTCTCTTTCCATATTTGTCTTTCAAATCTTGGAAAAATGACACTGGCTTATCTTTTTTATCAGCATGTTTGCTTTTTAAATGATCTAAAAGTCGCGAAGGTTTCATCGCTTCATTGGAAAATGACTTTCCACAAACTAAGCACATTGGTAACTGAACATTTGATGGAGAAGGAATAAAACCAAATTGCAAATATTCTTCTGAATATTGACGACACTTTCTTTTGCTGTTCATGTTCGATTTCCTGCAGGGCATAAAACACACAATATCTAATGAATATAAAAGCTAAATAAACTTTCATCCACTGCAAAAAGAATTTATAAGAATTTTTAACACACGTGGTACAGTCTTGAAACGTCACTGCTGTCCTCTTGAAAATTACACGTGTGGAAGAGAAAAGAGAAAGAATAAAACACTGCGAAGCGTTTATATAGCTACGAAAAATATATGTCATAATAAAATCATTGAAGCATAACCAGTGTTCAGTGTAAGATGGGAATTCCGACACCTTAAAAAAGAGTAAACTCGCTTTACCAAAGCTTTGTCTTAATTAATCACAACTTCCTATGATCATGTGATAAACGATTTCGCAATACACAGGCAAGTAACAAGCAAAATCTTTTGTGATGCCATATAGCGTAACAATTGAATCTGCGCATAAACAATTGTATTAATATTTGGATTGCGCTAGAAAAACAACGCATTTGGTGCTAATAATTCAAGCTGATCAGCTAGTTGTGAGGTTAATGAAAATACACAATTGAAATTAATATTGGAAATACTACTTCCTTTACATTGTCACCTGTATTGGTCTCCTCATTTGGAGATTAGCACTAGTAGGCCTATTCTAAATCTAACTGTTTTTATTTTCGTGGCGTGATTTTTTAAGTATGGGCTAACAATGTATCAGCGCCCATGTGTGGTTTACCGCCCCCCTTGTCATCCATAAAATTTTATCGCCCCCTCAAATTATTGAAACGCCCCCCAGGGGGCGGTACCGCCCCCGTTGGGAAACGCTGGTCTAGCGTTTGCAAGTAATTCGTGGGCACGTGACTTTTATCTATATAAATGCGAGATGCGAAGCGAGAAGAACAGATGAAAAAGAGAAAGCGGACAACGAAGACAAAAAGAGAGACAAATAAAGCGAAAAGTGCCGCTTTGCGAGAAAGTAGAATTTGGGGCGAGTGTTGAAGTTATTTTACACTAGTGTTTTGGAGTTGTATTCTACAGAGGTAGAATTATTTGTGTTGATTGAATCAACTTGTAGCGTTGATTTCGCTTTTGTGTGGCAAAGCGTGGAATAGAAATTTCGTCGGTCGTGACTTTTGTAATACATTCGTTCTTATTAGAGACAGTGGTCTCTGTTTGTTTGTGAAGAAGAGTCTTCAACGGATCAATTCGAGCTTTCGTTCAAACCAACTGTAAAAAAGCTTCAGGCTCATAGCAGGCTACTTCTCAAGCCGGAATAAAATAAAATTTAGACACAGCTTTGTTTCAGCGCAGGTATTCGGGTTACCTAGCTCAACCGGTCCTTTAGGATTCCCGAACAAAGTCTGTGACAATGATTTAAATTAGCCAACTTACAAAAATTGTTTTCAACGCAATTCAAATTTAGATTGGAACAAATTAATTAATAACTAACAGTTCTGAAACAGCAAAAAAATTATCACTAGATTCAACAACCACTCTCTGACTTCAAAAAGATGCTTTTTATGTTGCTGCCGCGTATCTCAGCGGGACTATAACAGTAATCAATTTATCTTCGAGTTGTCAACGAAAGAAAAATACGCGTTTTGAATTGAGCTTATAGAGAAAGAACAACTTAAGAAAACGCTATCTAGATTGAAACAAGTAAACCAAGCGCGCGTTCGAATCTTTACCATTTGTTAATTTTGAACCAAATCAATTACCTTGCAAAAGTCATCTACGGTTTGTAATGTTTTCATGTAAAAAACATGCGTCAAATTTTAAGCAAAAATGCAAAAACTTAGGAAAAAATTTGTTAATTTCCGACATGGAATAATTTCGTTTAGCATGATTAAACTTTGGGTAGTGCCCTGTAGAAACCACATTTTATCTAAGATCAAATTTTGGTCAATTTCTTGTAAATTTTGTAATTTTTAAGTCATAACATTAGTTAACTTTTGTTTATTAAGTCTGATGCATATGAAAGATGCTTTATGTATTATACAAATGCATTATTTCTAGGATTTATACAAAAAATACATTACATAAATCATAGAAGTAGACAAAAAAGATGCATTTGAGAAGACAAATTGGTAGCTATCATAGGCTTACCATACGTCTCGATTTTGGCAGGACAATCCCAATTTTTAGGGCTTTGTCGCACTTTGTGATCTGACAATTGATCGAACCAAACTTGATCGAACCAAACTTGATTGAACACATTGCCGTAGCCAAAGGATGTCAAGGTTATCAAAAGTTTTAATGTACTTTAAAGATTACTTGATATTTTAAAAAGTTTTTTTTCTTTGATTGGATTTGCTTGTTATTTACATCTAGTGACGAAAAATTGAGTACAATTAAACCACACAGTAGCAGTAGTAAACCCTAAAACTATTTTTCATTAACTGTTTTACAAACTAGGGTCGATCTTTTTATTGGCTATAGTTTTTCATAAATTTTTAATAATTGTTTATAATTTTCAAATAGTGTATATTATACAGTATATAACAGGGTTGGTCAAACCTATACCATGATGGAGCCGCATATCATAAATCTAAACTTTTAAAGAGCCGCAACACAAAAATCTAAAAACATGAAGTTGTTTACTCATTTACTGATAAAAAAAAAAGATCTTCACTTAAAATCATCCTCAGATTTTCACTTTTCGTCCCAAATTTATAGTGTTCTCTAAAGAAAAAAACAGTCTTTACCTCGAATCGATCTGGTATTTCCCTATTTTCGTCCCAAAATCATAATGTTCTCTACGAAAAAAAAGGTCGTCACATAAAATCATTCTCCGATTTTCTATATAATTTTTCAATTATTTTAAAACGTTTAAAACGTTATTAAAGCGAGCCGCTGTTTGGCCACCCCTGATATATAAGGTAAAAGTAAAATTTAAACAAAGCAAATAAAATAAAAAAAAATTAGCTAATTTAGGGTAAGAGTAGATTTTTAAACCATATTACGATCATGTATTTAATATATTTATGTAAAATAGTTCATAATTTAGCGACGCAGAATTAAAATTTTTTTCGGGGGGAGACATAAGTTTAATAAAAAAACCAAGAAAAAAGCAAAAGTAGGAACTCAGGAGTAAAAACTGCATTATTTTATTTATCATTTAACAAGTTTATTGCCTGATAGTCGGGAAATATTTTTTTAAGTTTAGTTTAAAAGGCTGTAAAGAAAACTTTTTCTTTGCATTATGCATTTCAAAACGATAACTTAAGCGATAACAAATACTGAGAAAACATTGGACAAAGAAAAACAAGCAAAACTTGAAACAAAGATTATTAAAGTATAACACATTGATTCTTCTTCTATAATATGCTTTCTTGCACCTAAAGTGAAAGACAACGTTAAACTTCCCTGCAACAATCTTTTATGGAGGCTGATCAATGTTTTCATAATAAGCTGCTTGTAGTTTATTGATTCTTTACGTTAATAACTGTGGCATCAGATCTTGAAACAATATGGCGAAGAGAATATTGTCTAACTCAGACCATTCAATCAGTGGTTGATTCAGTACACCAGTTAAAAACGGAATAGAATCATTATTACAATCACATTCGTCAAGATTATTATCTAAACATTCTCTCTGTTCTGTTAAGATCCCTAGCACCGAGGCCTTATCAACTTGCTTCTTATTTTTTTGGGAGAGCCGGCCCCCCAAGTCCACCTAATCTCTTAAATTCGATCTTGTTAGTTAATAAAGAATTTTTGAAATACAAATATTCTTTGTACAAGCAAATTAGATCTTCATTGGGACCAACTTTAATTACAGTAATTTCTTTTGGCTCATATTGAAACTGAAATATTAGACTTTTGTATGGTAAACCCAAATTATACATAAAACATGTAATGTACTTTTTTTGAACGTTCGGGTAAAGTTTTTACCGATAATTTAAATACCCTCTTATGGCAAAAATCTACAAATTGTCTCCCATAAATTTAAATGCAGTTTGTCTAAAAAATGAAAATCCAAATTAATTTCGTGTTTGATGCTAAATTAATGTGGTTTTACCAGTTTTCTCTTTTAAAGAGAACTCGATAATTATCTTTAAAATACCTTTTTGTTTAATTTTTATTTTCAGATTTTCAGATTTTAAATCTGTAGACAACGGTCATGTTATAATCTTCAAACGTAATATTTCGAAAATGAATTGAAACTCCAAGTTCTGTTAAAGAACAAATTTGCAGTAATTGTACATATACAGGTAGGTTGAGTTTTTTAAAGATATTTTAAAAACCTTATAACAATTTTGAAACTAAATTTCACGACACTTTACTTATTAAAAAACAAAACTCTGCACTTAATCGTCAATTGTTTGCAAATAAGTATTGTCATGTATTTTAATTGTACTTACATGTAGTACATTTTGCTGTTTTTGTATTGGATTATGTTTTGTTGTCTCGTTCTTTACTGCTAATTCTTCGCTTTTTTATTTTTCATTTGTGCTCGTTTTTTAAAACTTCTTTTCGAAAAACACGCACGTAGAAATAATTTTAACAAAAAAAAGTATTTAGGTTCGGGTATTTAGAAACAAGTAAGCAAACACGTATTTAGGTCATTGACCGATTTTCTATATCTAAGTGTATATACTCATAAGCAGTGTAAAATTTGCTGATGTCACTTCAATCAATTGAAGACGGCTCATAAAATCAGAAAATGTTCACGTAATGCTTCTTTACTTTTTTGTTCTAAATGTGTTGGTGGGGCTTGGCATGGTTGTGTTTTTGCATAAAAAATTAGTTAAAATGTAAAATCGTTTGGTCGGATTTCTTAACCAGGTTATGAGTGTGCCAAAAATAAACTAGTTTTTTACAGATCTGTTATCTTGCAGTTAAACATTGAAGGTTCACTGCCAGTTAGAAAAAAGCTTTTTATCGTCTTGCGACATATACAGTAGTGATAGGTGTAATTCATTATAGTTTTTGGATTTTCGTTAAGACATTTTTAGTAATTTAAAGGATTCCTAACAACAATCTGTTGAACTGTCAATATGTTTCAAACCTACATCCCATTTCAACAAACAATGTCTTATTAATTCTTGCAGCTATTCATCTATTTGTAAGAAATTTGCTTAACAGCATTATTACCAGACGATTGTAGCAGTAAATTTCCCTCCTAGTTTTATTCGGTGAATGATTTGAATTATTTACAAAGTATATGACTTTTTGATGATTTTTGAAAAAACTATTTCTAAAGCAAATTTGTCAATACATTGTGTTTCTGCTTTGTGAGTCGTAGTTTTCACACCCTTTCCGTAGTCCATGACATTTCATAATATTTTAAAAGTAAATGTAGATCTCTTTTTTATAAGATAAACTCATACAGCGCATGCATCAATGTAGATTAATTTTAGTTGAATGTGAGATATTCATACATGCCAGACCGTTATATTCATTCCTAACTTCATCATAAGAGTGCTCGTTTATTTTTGTCATGATGCAAAGCAAGCAAGTAAGCAAACAGAAACACTTGATTTAGTATTATCGTTGGGCATACAATAGAATAACAGGCTGAAACAAATTTTCGAAGAAACTTAAAATGACTCGATGAGCTGTATCGACATAGTAGTTGAAAGATTTTTACCAGTGGTCGCGCGTCATTTTCATGAAAGAACTCATTCTCTTAATCTAAGGACTTTTTATAAAATGAATTTAAAATAGCAAAACCCTAGAAAATGATTGAAGTAGCTCTTCATTATTGTAAAAAGTTGTTGATCTCGAGAACCTTTCCGAATTATTTTATAAATAGCATCGAAAGATGATATCTTTAAAAAACATTTGTAAGTAAGTTTAAAAGTCAGAAGGCTTAGCACCAATTAATTTTACCCATATTCATAAAACAAGAAGTAAATAAACACATGTTAAATTATATTGTTGAAAAGTGTTTGGTTTGAATTTTTTCTAAAAGCAATTAAACTCATTCAATCCAAGCAAATAGTAGTCCTCGTACGTTGGTATAATAAATAAGCCAACAATGCAAGCATTTTTTTCAAATTTGAAAACTCATTGTTGTAAAGTGCACGAGTCGAAAGAATTTAAAAGAATTCTAATATGTGTTTTTTGCGGGTAGTATTATGTCAAATAAGGAAATTTTATTTACATTTGTTTTATAAAAACATGCCATAGACTAGTGTTTCTCAAACCTTTTTTTCTGCGACCCAAAATCGTTAAAAGCAACGGTTTGCAAAGATGATTACAGCCCAAATAAATTTGACTGAGCATAGTGAAAATTTAGTATTCTCTAAAAAAAAAAAAGATCTTCACCTTGAATCTGTTTCTGATTTCTTGATTTTCATCTCAAAAATCTACTGTTCTCTAAAAAAAAAAAAAAAGGTCTTCATCTTGAATCTGATTCCGATTTCTTCATTTCCTCTTAAATTCGCAATGACATCTCAAGAAAGTTCTTCACTTCTCAAATCTTGTGCGCGCAGATCTTTTTCTTTTACGTGCGGTAATTTACAAGCCTTCGCGGTCCATCCGCATAGTCTTGGCGACCCCCTTTTGGGTCGCGACCCATGGTTTGAGAAACATTGCCATTGACGCTGTTTGTTTACTAGATAAAAGTTATTAAAGCATCGTTGTTTGTTTAACAAAAATACTATTGCTTGTACAAGCGTTTATGTAGATGTACTGTGTTAGGCTTACATTAGAGATGCCAGCAACGAAAGCGGAACATGATTTCTGGAACAAAATAGCTACATTGCAGAATACTTTTTTTTTATAAAGTTGATGTTTAACATATTTTTTATTGCATAGAAAGTGATTTTTCATGTATTGGTTAACGGGTTAGTTAAATTGATTGGGTAAAAATTTTATTGATAAAACGCTATCGCCGATTAAAAGTATTTTCAAAAATTTGAAATATACCCTAAAAGATTAAAATGAAATAAAGTTTATTGTTATCGAACTTAATTGATATTATAATCAATTGCAAATTGCGTTTTACAAATCAGAAAAAAAGTTTAACTCCTAAAGTGTTATTTTCAAAAACAACTTGGATTTGCTATCTACAGCTGCTAATGACTAAATTAGAAAATTTCTTAGGCTAACTTCTTCTTGGCTTAAACAGGTTCTAAACTAGAATGACTTTAAAAATTAAAAACCGAAAAGATGCTCCTTGACAAAACGCGAGTTTAAAAGAAGTTCATAAAACGTTAATGAAATATTTGGATAGTGTGGCTTTAAAATTAATACTTTCCTGTCGGATCTTTTGTTATGATAGTTTTCAAATTCTAAAATAATTGACCTCTTACAAATATTGTCTAAACTCTATAGAATTTCCATCAATCGATTCAAAAACATTCAAAACTAGGCAATTCGGAAGGTTTCCTTAAACTCATTTTATTGAAATTAGAAAACACTTTTACTAAAAACTGTTAGATCTTGGTCAAATTTTTGAACTCAATTCTATATTTTTAACAAAAACAGTTATTCCGTTTTTAATATTTAATTAATAACGTTTTAGTTACTTAGTTATGAAAAGAATAGAAATAAAAACTTGAAGTATAAAAAAAAGCAAAACAAAAGAAATTTTTCTCTTCAAAATTTATATTATAAAAAGATTTTTTGAATAAAATATTAATCGTATATTTCTTTCAAGTTACTGATTCTGATGAAAATTAAAAAAGCTTGCTTTAATCCACGAATTCAGTAAAACGTTTTTTAAAAAACTTGTTTTATCAAAAATAAAACAAAAACTATTATATTTAAGCAAAAAGCTTCAAATATCTTATTCTTAAATTTCAAATGCAAATTTCGAACGAAATCGATATGATAACAGATGTCAAATGTCAAATTACGTCAAGAGTTTTATTTCTAAATAAATTGCCAAAATACAATTTTTAACGGTGCAAAAATAAGATTTTAATTCAAAAATGCTTATTCGATGCACGAATGCTTGCAAAAGAAAACAAAACTGATTTGTATTTCTCACGCGAACTCGCTGAGGGTTTCTCACGCGACCTTCAATCTTAATAAATTATAAAACTACTAAACAAATGAGAAACAAAATTTTACGATAACTGTAAATTCATCTCCGAGGAACACTTATAAATTTATTGGTAATTAGAACAGTTAAAGGTTGTCCTCGTACTGCATTTGTTAGCAATTGAATACTCCTTTGAGCAAAAATTTTTTTATCAATTTTAAAAAGAAAATGGACGCTGTAACCACTGTCATATTGCAAGCAAATCACTATTTTTAAGTAAATATGCCTGGTTCTGCGTCAAGCTGCTTCAGAAACATTTCATTATACGACGTACCCTTTCATCAACAATGCTTCCTTTGATTTTTTGGAATATGCGAGGTTATGGAATGCAAAATTAGATTTAAGTGAGCAGTCCTGATAAATGTTATGGAGTTATGGAATGCAAAATTAGATATGGGATCAGCATTGCGTGACAAATTGTTTTAAATGCATTTACAGTAATATGGGAATTCACCATATTATTTTCATACAGTAAAACATCATTACTAACTTTTCTATATTCAAAGCAGTGGTGTTTAATCATGCGAGTAGCAATATAATGCAACAAAAAAATAACAGTCACAACATTACACAAATTAATAGATAAATTTATGAGAACATATTTTTATTCATTAGCTTTGTGAAATTACTAAACACTTCTTCTCGTGATCTAGAATGTATGATATTGATAAGAACACTTTACTTATAATTGTGGCTAGTAATGCAAAATTTATTTTCTTAAAAAAAACGGCAAAAAAGGCTTGGGCAGGCTTTTGTACTATTTCTATTCTTTATTTCTTTCTTTGTTGCATTTAATAAAATAATCTTGTCGCAAATTCAAACTTCTATTACAAACTTATGCAAAACTCAAGGTTAATTTTTGGCTGATATATCTCTTTCTATGACCTCAAGGTTTCATTGTTCAGTCATAAACTCGGATAAAATTCAAGTTCGAGTGTTTTTATACCATATTTTGAATACAACATGACATTAAGTTTCTCAATGACTGAAAACACTGCCTAGCTTCAAAATTTCTTTCTTACTTGACACCAATTTTTTTCGCGGTCATGATGATCGGCCATTTTGCTGAGAATCAGCATGAACAGCTATATGTAGTTATGACTTGTTTAAATTTCTACTCAGTTTTTGAGCTTAATATTAATATCAAGTCGGTAACATGGCCGAGTGGTTAGAGTACCGGGATTGTGATCAACATGGACTCAGGTTCAAAACCTACTTGCGCCATGCTGTTGTGTTCTTGGGAAAGACACTTTACGGCACTTTCCCTTGCTTGGTGGTCTGGGCAAGTAGTTTTAAAGTTCAGTCAAATCCTTGTATAAGTTTAAGCGGACAGCAATAACTTGGCATCTTCGGAAGTAGGTGGGGTGATTGCTTACCTTATGCCTTGCGCCTCCGTTGCTTTTCTGCGAGTCAGGAGAATAAATCAAGAGATGAAATAAAATAAAAAATAAATATAACAAAAAAAAACATTGCAGCGCAAGCTTTCAAGTTTAAAATAGTTCTTTACTGTATCAAAAATATATTCTAGAATTTAGATATGGTAAACAGAATCCAAGTGAATTAATCCTTTGGTTTATTTAGTTATGAGAAATTTGTTGTCATTATCAGAACCATGCTCCTTCAATGTCTTTTGTTTCGGAGGTTGCATCGCGAAGCCCTTATAGCTCCTGTTACTGCTATTAAGACAAACGCGATAAAACTGCTCCTTGATATGAGTTTTAATCTTTCGCGCAGTTATGATTTTTTATTTATGAACTGGCCAGACACTATATCAGCTACACGACTCTACACTTTTCCGAAAATATCTAGTACAAATGATGCCTGAAAATGATTTTTTATGAATAAAATTTCTCAGCAGTGTGACATCTGCGCGTGAGGTTCAAGTAAAACATTTTCTGGATTTTTTGCATTTTGCTGAATTTGCCCAATTAGTATCTTAACAGAAGGTGATAGACAACCATATGCCAAAAGACTCAGAAACAAGGACGAAAGTACAGTAGAATCAATTGGCAAGCTTAATATATTTTGTGAAAAATCTAAATTACATTTGGTTGAAAAAATTATTTCTTAAACTGTATGTATATACATGTACAATCTATATACAAGTGATTTTTTACGTGGAACCAATTGTAGGGATATATACGTAGCAATTAGCAATTGTTTTAACTTCCTAGAATTCCCTAAAATCTAAGATTTTTATGGAATTGTGTTACAATGAATCTATTGTTTTTATTTCGAATTCTTTATGTCATTTTATCTAAATTTTATAAGATTTACATGTATTGACAATTTTTTAGCATTTTATACTATAAACTTAAATAAAAAATTTAAAGTTTTTAGACAACTAATATGAATGAATTAAACGTTTTTAAAATACAAGCTTAATTTTGCTACAGACTAAATCTTCCTGTCGAGGATGTCCGTTTGCTTTAACCCAGACTTACATGGGCCAGTCTAGTATGTTTTTAAACTGACATTGGTCATTTTTTGTCGGTCTGTTAAACAGCTTTCTTCTAAAACAGTGCAGTGTGAATAAAGAAACGTGCAATTTAAGGACCCACTTCAAAAAATCCAATATTCACTCAATGACCAGTCACTGTAACTTTTCCCAGTCGAAAAAATTGTTTAAAATTTAGAAATTATTCTTAAAATGTAAATAATAATCTAGAAGTAACCTAAAAATAGATGTTTTGATCAAAAATAGCACTTTGTGATTTTGACGATGCGTACTTCAAGCAAAACGTCGTTGACTTAATTACTGTAGTTCTCCTTAAACTTAAGATTTTTGAATCGTTATTGCATTTTTTCGATCTCGTTCAGTTGTACTGGCGGTTGGCATGTAAAAAACATGAGATGCTGCAATGCAAAAAGCGGAATGACCGTTGTTCCCATATGGGAACATCATGTTTGCTGTTTTGTAAAACCTGCCAAACAGCTTGTTTTTGTAATTTTTTTGTCTACGAGCATTTACTAGCAAATACCACACATTCTAGATTCAAAAATTTTTTTTTAATTTTTAACTACTTTATTTATTTTTGGTTAAAAAGCAACCAATTTTTTAAAAATAAAATGACCTTTTTTTATCAAAAAATGCTGACTTATCATTCACATGTATCGGACTTACAATTGTGATTTTTGTATCTGCAATAATTGAGCAACAAAATCTTTTTTCAGCTGTTTCATTATTGTCATCGTATCACGCGTAATTACCGAAACAATTCGGGAATCCCATACGGGAACAATGGACTAATCCGCTTTCGCTTGCGGTGACGTTTATAAATCAATGACACATAGGTTTTTGTCTGAAGCACTTTATATTGTAATGACGAATAAAGTTAAAAAAGACAGAAAGAGAAATAGTTATAGATCATACAACTTAGAATTGTTTATGATATTCAAAGAAGCACAATGGATGCAATAGAACATTACACCCAAGACATTTTCTCCGTGAGTTTACGTTTGCAAAAGATATGCCGGCCCTGCTTTTCTGAAGGCACTAAATAATGCGAGCCCAGAATTTTTCAAAATTCTTATTCCACTCGGCCCAGATGAACAAGGTTTTGGTTTATTTAGAATTCCCATGACAACCGATCTTGTAAAATCTAGAAGATCTAATTGCTTTTTTTGACTTACTGCGCAATGAATTCTCCAAGATGCAACTAATAACAATAGAATGAAATATGATGCAACTAATAACAAAAATCAAAAGATAAATCGAAACAATAGAAGATAAATCAAACCTTGGGTAACAGCAGCTGCTTCTTAAGAATTCAATCGTAGGAAAATGCGAGAGACAAAGCACGCGAACTGCCGCTTAATTTTGTAATTACGATATTGCTTGTGACCATTGTTCCCATATGGGAACATCCCGTAACTCGAAACCCGGAAGTAAATTTTCAAATATTATTTCATTTTTGTCTTAATTAGACTAAAAGTACATGAACATAAAAAAATTACAAAAATATTATGGCGATTTCTGGTAGTGGTCATTAATGGGTTAAAAACTAAACCAGAAGTTTTCAACCGAGGTGCCGCGTCACTTCTGTGTGTGATTTTCAATTCCTTGGGGCGCCGTGACTAGTAAAATTTAATTTTTATTTTATTTTGTGTATTTATTTGAAAGTAAAAATTTGATATAAATATAAACAAGAAGTTATTTAGATAATATAAGAAACTGAGCTATTTTAAAGATTTTCCCGGGCTACTGAGCTACTTTAAAGATTTTCCCGGTTTTGCCGCGCAGGAAATACATAGGATTCATTTTGTTGTGAAACCAAGACACCACGTCATGACTAAAACGTACCCGCCAAACGTTAAGCTACGCATTGAGAACTCGTTTTCACTACAAGCGTTGGCTGGAGTATTCTTTGTTTGTGTTATTAAATGTTTTGCTTCGCTTAGCGCTTAAGCGTCGAAAATATCAGGAAAACAAGCAAAGAATACTTTCGCCAACGCTTGTAGTGGAAACGAGCTCTTTCTCTAGGAACTTGACAACCGAGGAAGAATATGATATAATTTATTTTATCTCTATATTTATCCACCTGACTCGCAGGAAAGCGATGGAGGCGCTAATACATAGGTTAGGCAATTACCCCGACCTGCTTCCGGAGAAGCCAAGATAATGCTGTCTGCTTGTAATTTAATAGAGATATGACTGTAATTTAGAACAGCTTGCCAGGACCACCAAGCAGGGGAATGTGCCGTATAGTGTCTTTCCCAAGGACACAACACAATGGCGCGAGTGGGTTTTGAACCGAGACCGTGTTGGTCACAAGCCTGGCGCTTTAACCACTTGACCACGCTGCCGACCCACTCGACCATGCTACCGACAAATTATGGACGTAATTATGGACATGAGGTATGCATATAGTTATGGACATGAGGTATTTGGACTATATAAGCAAAAATTCCTTACGAAAGATTAGATTGACAAGCAAACAAAAAGATAGTCAACTACTTTAAATAAAATGATACAAATATGTTCATAAACAAAACATATGAAATTATAATTTTTGGTTTATTGTTAATTCATATTTTTTAACTGCGCCAACAAAAAAAGCAAAAAAAGGATAATATCAGCTGATAAAAGAAAGCAGTGAAAAACGATATAGATCGAAGTATCCAAATAATAAATACCGTTACATATTTAACAGCTGTGGTTATTATGTGCATGGTCATTGTACTAGCAAAAAATAAAACGCAAATAAGAATTTAAAAGCGAAAATAAAACAAGACTAACTCGTACGACTTTAAGTAATTATTTCTGCAAACTAAAATACGGTGATGCCAAAATAACATTACTTTTGTCGAGTGTCAAGCTTTCAATTATATAACTTTTGTGTATGATTTGATATAAAACGTCCAGTCATATACAGATTTGAAAAATCTAAATTACAGTAAACTAAACAGACTCAAGGTGAATTCTGAGGTCGAACAACTGTCATGAATGGTATAGAAATACAAACACAACAAGAAAATGATTTAAGTTTTGCTTAGAGTATAATCTTGTAACTAATAAAAACTATAATGATATTACCATGACTGTAACAAAACAAAAATAGCAAATAAAAATAATGAAGAAAATGTAATACAAAATGTAATCTCTTATGTCAAAAAAGGAGGAAACCAATTTAAATGGCAAATATAAAATGTACAATAACAAAATAATATTTAGTCAAACTGGTAAAGTTGAATGTAAAGATTATTTAGAGGTTTTCCCTAAAAAAATAACTTGTTGCTGAAGTTCCATGTAGATAGAAAAGGTTCTTTTTTAATCTTCGTGGTGTTTTTGGGGATGCTGCAGATATTTGCTGCAGCTTTGCAGATGCAGCAAGCTACTACTGCTCAGTTGGTCTAGTCCAGGAGTTTTAAAATTTTGCCGCATTCCTCTCTTTCTGGACTCGTCGTCGTCGTCGTCGTTTAGAAAGGTATCCACTTCAGGCCAGACACAAACAGGACTGGGGCGAGGGTTTATCCTTTTACTACTCCAGGTTGCTGTACTGCCTGGATCTGATGCTGGCAGTAATGTTGTTAAGCCAACATCAGGTTTTTTCATCCAAAACCGTCAGACCTCGTGCTCCATGTGGTGCCCGATATATAAAGCACGCTGTTAGAACATGGTCTGCGGTTTGTTTACAGGTGCCGCACTCGCAATTCGGTGAAGGAGCGAGACCCTATTTGTGCATGGACGAATGGAATTGCCCAACACCAGTCTGATGGAGGTTGAGCTTAACCCAAGCTGCTGGAGGTAAACCCATCCCACCACGCCTGGCACCGGTTCCGGGCACAAAAACACGGAGCCTGGAAGCATTTTCAAAATACTCCGCTTTTCATTTGTGATTTGTCCATTCAGAAGCGCGGATGCCAAGTCCGGCAAGGTTGTCCAAAAGATTCCGCGCCGCTGGCACAAATGGACGTCTGGATCTTAGTCTCACTTGGCGAGCATCTGAGGATTCACTTAAAAGATCATACAAGATATGATCAGGATCCAGAGATCCAAGGTGGGCCATGGAGAGTGTCTCTCGTAGTCGGCAAAGCTCCGCTGGCTGGATGCCTGAAAGTATAGGTAAGTGGTCCGTTGGAGTGGGACGCAAGCATGGGATCCAGTTACTATGCGCAAGGCGTCGTTCAAGACATTGTCAATGAGGCGAGTGTGAGCACTGCGGCACCAAACTGGCGCACAGTACTCAGCTGTTGAGTACTGTAGACGAGAGATAAGGCGGCTATGCGTAGTGTTTTAACACCAGCACCCCATTCCGAACCCAAAAGTCGCCTCAGCAGTGTAACGCGCGAGTATAGTGTTTTGCACAATGCCACTAAATGGTGACAAAACGTGAGCGATCTGTCCAGTTTTACCCCAAGATAAGTAGGGGTTGGACAGAACGGTAAAAGTCTATCGTTGTTGTAGACCTTTAGCTCACGTTTGGCTTCTCGGTTATTTAAGTGAAAGGCTACCGTGACCGTCTTAGTGTGATTGAGCTTCAACCTCCAAGTCCGGAGATACGCTGAAAGTGTAGACATGTCTTGGCTTAAAGTTTCCTTCAAGTTCTTTCAGTTTCCAGAAGAGTGCAACAATGCTAGATCATCAGCATAACAATCTTTCTGGAAATCATGGAAGGAAGATCGTACGTATAGATGTTAAATAGGAGGAGAGCCAAGACCGATCCCTGAGGAACGCTGTTTTTAAGACGGCGTAGCCTGCTTTGCTTGCTGTCACCGGTAGTAAGGGTGAAACTTCGATTTTGAATAAGTTTCATAAACATTCTGACCATGTGGTTATCCGAAAGTAGTCTCAGCAGCTTGCAGGTAAGGCCACGGTGCCAGACAGTGTCATATGCAGCTGTCAAATTGACAAATAGGGCACCAGCTTTCTTTTTAGCCTCAAAAAAATCCTTGATGTTCTGGGTTAGCAGAACAACTTGATCTACGGTTGACTTCCCGCGTCGAAACCCAGCCTGCTCTTTAGGGAGCAGTGGATCGACTAATGGCTCAACGCGGGCGTAGATAAGCATGTTGAGGATCTTGTAGGGGACACAGATCAGAGATATCAGTTGATAACTCTTTGTGTCGCCCACGGGCTTCATTGGCTTTGGGATTGCGACTTCAAGCGTTCTTCTCCAGATCTTGGTAATTTTAAGTCAGTGCAAACAGGAAGAAAGGAAGTCACGTAATTAGGACTTCAAAGCAGCTCCAGCATGAAGCATAAACTCTGTACAGATGGAATCTTGACCTGGATCTTTATCTGGTTTTAAGTGTTGGAGGGCGGCAGTAAATTCTCTCTGTAAAAAAGTGTTAGAGATATTTACTGCGTCTGGTGTTGTGTCCCTCCAAAGGTCAGACATTTCTTGAGAGACAAATCGAAAAGACTTGCGGTCAACAGCCTTGTATCTCCCATTTCTAACCAGCTGAGATGCAATAGCATCAGCTGAAACGGGACAGTGACGAGAAAATTGTTGTGACCTATTAGTAAGATTCAAATTACACCATGCTTTTCGACTAGAGTGTGAGAAGTCAATGCTCCGAACTGCCTCGGACCATCAATCCCTCCGCTTTCTGTCAAACTTGGCAAGCAGAGCTGTAGCAGCCAAACTTGAGTCGTCTCCCTGAGGAGACTGCAAGAAAGTTTTCTAGAGGGATTCACACTCTGCATCCCAGCGCGGAACATAGTTGTTTCGATACCCGCGTGGGATAGTCTTTTTGGATGCTTTCTTAATGATGTTACAGAAGTCCTGGTAAGCTGCATCCACATCAAGTGAATCAGGTGGCAACAAAGTCTTTGCAAATTTATTCGTCAAAGCAATGTAGTGACTATATTCGGCCTTACGGAAGTTCCATCGCTTAACAGGCATGCAAACCTTGGTGTTGTAATAAGCAAAGGTCGATGTTGTGACCTGGGGAACTTTTCAAGATCACGTCTATCCGGTAAGCGACTGTTTGGACCTACGCTAGCGAAAGCTAGATCCGGATTAGTGCCAGTGTTTTAGCAGTCGGAGTAAGAACTGGCGTCGTCCTTGGCATTATATTGGATGGCAAGACAATTAATACTTGCCAGGCCAGCCAAGCACTCACCGTCCGGACTGTTGTCATCGTAACCCCAGTCAGCATGACGACAGTTAAAATCGCCAGCGTAAAGACAGGGGTGAGGAAACACTGGGAGATCCAGGGGTTGCAATCGCGTTGGCGGTGGTTTGTAGACATTGACTATTTTATAGCCATCAACATCTACACACAGCCACTCGATCTCCGATGTCGGTGGAGATTGGTCCAAAAGCGTGTACCTTTGTCGCTCGTGGACAAACGTGGCAAGGCCATACTTCCTGCTTAAAGAAGACCCAGCTAGTTGGTAGCTTGGAAGTACCAACTTCTCTGCATCAGTGCAGTGGGTCTCCTGCAATAGGATGACGAGTGCCTCAGACTGCATAGCGAGGTGATGAAGAACGTTCATCTTGCTTGCAGTGAGGCCTTCGATGTTCAACTGAAGAATAGTGGGTCTTCGGAATTGTTGGCAATGTGCCCTGAAAAGGGCAGTTTTTTTTAGGGATTGCCTCATACTGAAAAGGACGTTTGTCGATTAGCAGACCCACTCTGAACATCGAAATGGATGGATACCCTTTCGTTTTGGCGGGTTTGGTTTCGATCTGTCATTTTTAACAGCAATGAACGGACTTACTCACGGCCCACGTAGTCACTCAGTTATCTTTCTGAATTCAGGTACCCTCATTCTTTCCCTCCCAAAAAACCCTCAATAATCAAAGTGAAGTCTTGTTTAGGTCTTTATCCGAATTTGTGATCGAAACTTTTGGTTATTCTAGAAAGTTTGAATTCGAGTTATAACTAAAAAAAGGACCTAGCTTCAATGAAACAGCTTTTATCTGTTGTCATTTTTCAATTGGGAAGGACGAACCAATTTTTTTCGGTCAACTTACATAGTACCAAGTTTTTAAATTTCTCCGCAATTCTTTCTCCAGTAACTTTTCCTTTTTAAGGAGCCATGTGGCTCACTTTGAGAAGCACTAGATTTTAGAGACGAAAATCATAAAATCCGAGTGAAGATCTTTTTCTTTTTTTTTTTAGAGAACAAATTTTATTGGGGACAATAATCTTGAAATCGGAGACTGATTCGAAGTGAAGACCTTTATTTTCAGGAAACATTAGTTTTCGGTTACGAATTTTTTTCTGTTAACGAACGTCTCGGCTTGCCCCTTCAAAAATATGATAACTCTAGCTATACCATTACTAAACATAATTAACTTTGCTAATAATAAGCACCAGTATCAATAACATTTAATTTGTGTTTGATGTTTTTCAATACTTAGACAAATTTTGTTGTAATTTTTATTGCTAAGTTTTTATTGTTATCCAGAAGAATCGTGCATATTTAGCACAGAAATTGAACAATTAATGTCATGAAAGGGAAACCAACATTTATTTAAATACTTCTTGATTTTGCTGAAAACTATTCATTTATTGTACAAGATGCTGTGCAGAGCTTTTATTGAAACATTACTCGAGCAACTATTAACCCTTTGGTAATCAACGTTCCCTCTAAGTGCTTGCTTAGTTTGCGCGGAATGAAAGGCCGTGTGAGCAGTGGTGGATATTCAAATTTAGGGAGCCGAAGCAAGGATTTTCAGAAACTTATGTTCAGTAAAAAAGAAAAGAAGTTTTGATCTCGTCTTTCAGTGTTTTCTCTCCAAAATCAAGGTGTTTTCTAAAAAAAAGGTCTTCACTTCGATTTCATCTCTGATTTCCCTAATTTGTTCCCGAAATCAAGGTGTTATTTAAAAAAAAAAAAGGTTTTCGCCTACAATCGATCTCTCTATTTCTAATTTTTGTCCCGACTTTCCGAGGAAAATTTTTTTTTTTAGAGAACATTTGATTTTGGGAACAAAATAGGGAATTCAGGGAAGAAATCGAAGTGAAGACCTTTTTTTTTTCAGAGAACACCTCGAGTTTGGGAGGAAAATATGGAAGTCAGAGATGATACCGGATAGAAAACTTTTTTTTTAGCGATCACCATGATTTTCGGAGTAAAAACTGAAAAATGAGATGAAAGCTATTTGAATAACCACCACTGTGTGAAGCTTGCTTCTGATTGAAAGCACGTATTTAGCTTGTCTTGCCAATACTTATGCAGTGCGCGGCAAAACGAAAGTACTGCGCGGGGGTTTCTAGGCGGCGGCCGCGCAGCTTAGAGAGAACGTTGTTAGTAATATGGTATTTTAACATCCTGGTTGTTATATCAGATTACTTGGAGCATTCAGCTACTACAATTCACGCATTTTTTGCTAAGATAATCCCCACAGTCAAGTCACTTGGTTTTGTAAATAAGATTATTTATTTTAGCCATGTTGCTGCCTCACATTGCGAAAATCAAAAAAAATTTATTTATCTCTGTCATTATTGAACCGATTTTCCAGTTTAGTAATTGTATAACTACCTAGCCATAAGAAGGTATTAAACAGAAAACATTTTTTCTTATTTCACATGGCAAAAGGACCATATAATGGAATAGGTGCCTACAAAAAGATTAGTTGCACCTGCAAGTCTTCAGTCAACAATCAATAATTAAATACTGACTCCACAACATCTTTTCCAAAAGGCTCAGAATCATATATTTGGAATACAATGCTTTTATCTTTTTTCATTTGCAATTCAAGACTATAAAATAATATTCAAATTGGAAAAGTGATATTCATTCTGCAAAACAATATCAGGCACTCGTTTACATCATAGCTTTATGCCTAGATCAGGTCATTTTTTGAAAATGCATCGACTGTCAGATAATAATTCGTTCACTCTTGTTGATGCAGCAGTGGAACAACCAGTAAAAGAAACTAGTGTAAATGTTGATTAATATGTGTCTTGCAGATATAATCTTGATTCGTATGTTGGTATCATTTGTGAGAAAAACTATACAGAGAAAGATAAGAAATTTCAATTTATGGGTATTAAATAAATGTACCAAATGTTTAAGTTAGCCTGCACATCAACAAACATGTTGGCTTCTTCTTGATGACATTAATTGTTTATTTTTTGTGCCAAATATCAGGATTGCGGAGTCATAAGGTTAAGACCCGACTCTGACTCCGACTCCGACTCCTTAGTAAGAGTAAAGTATTTATCTTAAATTAAATTTAACTAAGCAAAAATTATTCTTGCGAGTTGACAGTTGCACAAAATAAGTCAGGTTTTTCAAATACATAAAAAGATATTTATTTAAAAAAATTATGAGTGTATAGACATGAATAGACTTACCACATTTTTGCAATTAAAAACCGGGACGCTTTAGAATAAAAGCCTTTATTAGGTATATAAAAAAAGAATATTTGCAAAAAAACTGAAGGCTAAATTAGTGGGATAAACCAGTGTTTTTCAACCTTTTTCCGTTTGTGGCACATTTTTGAAACTCATTAGAAATCGCGGGACTTTTAGATTGTTTTTATTAATTTTTGTTTCCGAAATCAGGTGATATCTAAAAAAAAAAAGTTTTCACTTCGTTTCGATCTCTAATTTTGCTATTTTTGTCCCAAAATCATAGTTATCTCTGAAAAAAAATAGGTCTTCACTTCGATTTAATCTCGTAATTCCCTATTTTTTCCCAAAATCATAGTTATCTCTGAAAAAAAAACAGGGTCTTCACTTAAAATTTGAAAAACCGGGACATTTCGGTCAACCGGGAGGGACGCCGGGACAAGGCCTAAAAAGCAGGACTGTCCCGGATAAACCGGGACGTATGGTAAGCCTAGACATATATAACTGCAAATTGATGGTGCTCTTCAGAAGAGTGCTCAATGACTTCAATAGTCGGAGCGATTATTCCTGATTATCAAAACACAAATATTAAAAAAACATCTTATTAAAATAGTCCCCACAGACAGTTTCACCTGTAAGACTCTTCAGGAGACACAGGTAAAATAAATTTTTACCTTCAGATGAAAACTCGCATCTTAGAAAAATAACGCTACCAAAAGTTTGGGTTTAAACGATTATTTTACTAAAATTAGTGATTGATCAGCAAATAATTACTTTTGTTCCGATATACTAAAAGAAAACATGTTGTAATGTTGCGCATAGATGTATTTTTAAACTTAGCCAAGCTGCCAAAAAGATTAAAGCGTAGAAAAGTTTATGGATCATTAGTTAAAAGAAAGTGTTATAAAATAATCTTTTAATAAAAAATATTTTGTAATACTCTCTCTTAACTAATAATCCATATTAATGTTATATACAATATAAAAAAATTTTTTATAACACTTGCTCTTAACTAATGATCTATAAACTTTTTTACCCTTTAATCTTTTCAGCAGTTTGGCCAAGTTTGATACATCTTTGCGCAACATTACAGCATGTTTTGTTTTAATATCTCGTAACAAAAGTAATTATTTAATAATCAATCCGACATACTTCAATCCTAATAATTTTATGTCATGACGATATACAGTAGTTTGTTTTCGGTCTTGAAGTAATTTAAAGTTTTATTATGACGTAGTAATCGCTTGGGCAAGGTATAATCACTCTTGTATTGTGTGATTTAAATATCTGCAGTTTGCTTACGATTGCTCGAACATATCTTTCCTTTTTTTCTTTCGCCAGACAGTAATTACGTAATGCGCCTTTTTGGTCTTATTTGTCTGGCACACTCGAGGTATATGTAGAAGATGCCAGCTATAGTAAATTCCCGCATTGTATAGCATGTACGAGTAAATTGGTCGTCATGTGACATTTATCTACTGTATATTGTACATACGCTCGCTCGATAGCATTGATAGAGATGATTCGAGAGAGAGTAGCGTAATCTGGTTGAGCGTTGGTTTGGGTGCAGAGCATGGGCGAAGGACCCCTTGATTGTATTGCGTTGATAAGTGTTGTAATTGTTTGCGCCAGTGCATTGCAGATTAATTCTACGGAGGTAGAATTGTTTTGTGTCGGACGAAATTAAGTTTTGGCGCTGGTATCGCTTTGCTGTGGCAGAGCGTGGAAGAGGATTTTCGTTGATGGTGAGTTGTGAATTTTGTAATACATTTGTTTTACTAAGAGACAGTGGTCTCTATTTGTCTGTGGAGAAGAGTCTACAACGAATCAATTCGAACTTGATTCAAGCCAACTGTATAAAAGCTTCAGGGTCATAGCAAACTACTTCTTGAGCCGGAATAAAATAAAAATAGACTCAGCTTTGTTTCAGCGCAGGTATTCGGGTTACCTTGTTCTACTGCTCCTATAGGATTCCAAAACAAAGTCTGTGACACAATCACTAACTCTAGTAAGATAATTGTTTAAACCCAAATTTTTGGTAGCCTTATTTTTCTAAGATGCAGGTTTTCAACTGAAGCGTAAAAATTTATTTTAACTTTTAATTTTTGCTTATTTTATTTCTTTTAACGTAAATAATATTGCGTTTTTTAGTTGTTGTGTTCCCTGATGAGCCTCACAAGCGAAATAGTCTATTGGGACTATTTTAATACAACATGTTTTTTTGTTATATTTGTGTTTTGATAAATAGGTATAGGCTATACATATAATTATATCATATACACAACCCATTAACTATAATTCTTACTGTGTTTGAATGAAACAATAATACAAATCACATTTAAAAAACTAACTCGAAATGGCATAAATCATAACTCGAAACTGTAAATATGTATTCTATACTTAATGCTTATTACATTTTCTAAACATCAAAGTATTTTATGGATAATCATGATGTTGTCTCTAGTCTATTTTGCACTTATTATTTTTCCCATTGTAAATCAAACCCACGACAAACATGAATGCTAATACAATTAATAACTTGTGTTGGCCCTGGTTTACAAATAGATCCTGAATGTTGTCTCCTGCGTGTAGGACTACATCTAGTCGGTTAGAAACTCAGGGAGATATGCATCGCTGACGAGCTCTAACAAGAGCAAAACTCGAGTCTGGTGCTTCTTGTTTTAGATGGCTTAGTTTTGTTTTTATTAATAAATAATGAGGTTAAAACGTAAATTTGAAGATTTTGTAATTGCAAAAATTTTTGCAAATATAAATAATAGAATTTATTGATAAGTAATGAATAAATCATAGAATTTATTGACAATAAAAATTTGAAAACAACAGTTTATAAAGGCAAAAGAAAAAAAACCTTTTGCAAAAGAATTAAAAATTTAAAACTTACAATCATATACTAATAAAATGCGACAAATTTTAGAATTTTCTTGAATCATCCACTGCATATAAAGAAACTCCAGAAAAAAATTGCCATTTTTATACCAATAATAAGCTTATCCTCATTTCTCTGAAATAAACTTCAGCCATTAGTTTGATAGCATGGAGTCCATTTTCTTCAACGTAAGTCAAGCTTATATATTGATAGTAAGAATATATATGGGAATTTTGTCGGATCTTGTAAACAAAATAAAAGGGGGTCTGTAGTTTCTATCTCATAGATAAATCAATTATTGTAATTTTGTACGAGACTGAACATGCAGGCTCCCTGCCATTTATAGACATTCATATTAGAAGATTATTAAAAAATTCACCTTGGTTCTAAACTTTTGGTTAATATTTTTTTGAAAGAATAGAGCAAGAAGAGTAAGTTTTAATTTTCGAAAAAATTTTAATTTAATAATTTTCTCGTAAAAACGAAATTGCTTCTGTGAGTTTCTTTTTCATTGCAGCCCTTTGGTCTGTTCTGATGAGTCTTAGTGATGAAAACGGACGTTCAAAAGTCGCTTGTGTTGGAGGAAGTACTTATTTAAAGACACGTCTAAAATATAAAAATGGGATAATTTTGGGGACTAAAACGGATTAATGGCATTTACATTAATTTTAATGAAAAAATTCGCTTTTTTCATATGAGCAAATTGAGGTATGAGCTCGGTCACGGAACAAATTAAACTGGTATGTCGAGGTATTACTGTACTATAAAAAGAGGCTGCTATGCACCTGGCATTTGCTCCCTGTCATTGGATTGAAGAAAGGGAAACAACTAAATTGGCTGCCCAAGCATAGCATTACGTGAAATACTATTTGCTTACAAATTAAAATGTAAACTTTTTATGAGTCGCACGCTGTGTCACGCGATACACGGCAAGGTTCTCTTAAAAAGATTATTGCACTGCACTCCACTGCCGCGCGCGGTCGCGTAAGCTGCGCGGTTAACATCATTAATATGTAAAGAAATTAAACATCGGGAGTCGAATTCGAATAAAATATTCCGACTCCGACTCCTTTCTAAAACCTCCGATTCCGACCGACTCCGACTCCGCAACCCTGCTAATAAATATGCACGATTCTTCTGGACGACAAAAAACTTAGCAATAAAGATTACAACAAAATTTGTTTAAGTGTTGAAAAACATCAAATACAAATTAAATGTTATTGATACTGCTGCTTATTATTGGCAAAGTTTATTATGTTTAGTAATGGTATAGCTAGAGTTATCATATTTTTGAAGGGGCAAGCCGGGACGTTCGTTAACAGAAAAAAATTCGTATCCAAAAAGTAATGTTTCCTGAAAATAAAGGTCTTCACTTCGAATCAGTCTCCGATTTCAAGATTATTGTCCCCAATAAGATTTGTTCTCTAAAAAAAAGAAAAGATCTTCACTTTGAGATCAGTCTCGGATTTTATGATTTTCGTCTCTAAAAACTAGTGATCTCGGAAAAAAACAAGAAAAAGGGTCTCTGCACATGGAATCTGTTTTCGATTTCTGACGGTATTTCTGCCAAAATGGGTGGGACAAAGCCCTAAAAATCGGTACGTACGGTAAGCCTATGTATAGCTACCAATTCATCTTCTTGAATGCATCTTTTTTGTCTACTTCTAGGATTTATGTAATGTATTTTTTATACAAATCCTAGAAATAATGTATTTAAATAATACACAAAGCATTTTTTCATATACATCAGGCTAGTTAAACAAAATTTAACTGATTAATGCTTAAAAATTACAAAAATTACTAAAAATTGATCTTAGATAAAATATAATGTCTACAGGGCGTGTACCCACTTTTCGTCACGACGACTATTTGTCCATCGATACTTGGTCTACGTCTTTTTGTCCAATAGGATTTAGGGTTAGGGTTAGGGTTAGGGTTAGGGTTAGGGTTGCCTCAACCAATCTCTGCCCAGAGAAAAAAAGTTTTAATATTTAGACTTTTTTCATATATTCCGTGTAAGAAGACCCTAGGCATACATTATTCATGGTTTGTTTGTTTGTGCGATGTTCATCTGCTGAATAAAGGCCGGTGACATACATATCACGCTGGGCAGAAGCATGTACGTTTTTTGCCCACGGCGCCTTCTGCCGTATTATTTTGTTTCTGGTTGAATAAAAATTAGGTGCGTTATTTTAAACGCATTTCAAAGTTAATTACATAATTTTCAGCCAGAATGTATTTTTATCGTATTTTATTAAAAGAAAAAAACACCAATGCTTATATGTGCACAAATGTCTAGCTTATTTTGTGTGAAAGCAAAGGTTGCAATTTAGGCAAAGGCCAACATTGCACTTGCTGCATTGGCTGAAAGGCGTCTTCTTGCAATCTTCACCAGCGCATCTTCTGCGTTTATGATCCTTAGTTTTGATCAAATAATGCTCCTTTCTGTCAAAGCATACATCGTCAGAACACGCGCTTTTCCAAATTGGGCAGACTATGATCTTGATGGCCGAACACGCTTAGGTGGAACGCTGTAATTCTTCAAATACCTCAGCAATTTCTCTCTTGAATTCAACTTGGCGTAACTTTCCGCCTGCCTTTGTCTGCAGAATCTACGATTCCAAGAAATACGTGGATTTCTTCAACTGTTACAGTAAAACCAAAATCACCTTTGGACGTGGCGTATAAAATTTTTTGACTCACTATGAGCTCCAGAACCTCTTCATTAAAGAACTTTTTGAACAGCTCTAATGCTATGTTTCTGTATGACGAATAGTTAGATTCTGAAAAAAATTCATTCGTAGATAGTACCAATCCATCACGAACTTAACAAGGTGACCTGACGAGGTGTCAATAATACCAGTTCTTCGTTGCTAACAGTTTCACTTCCTTTACAGCGGTTGTTTATACGTCTTCCATCAGTTAAACAGCCTCCACCACTGCGTTGAGTTGGTTTCCTAATAAGTTATCTACTAGTCCTCCATTGTCTTTATCAGCAGAATCCTCATTGGTAATCTCACCGTCATTAGGTTCTATGTACACTATTGCCATCGCACTTGTTTTTTCTTCTTCAAGGGCTGATAGAACATCGTGGCAAGTCAGATACCTGCAACAATAGTTTAACCCTGAAAATTGTACTCGCTTCTGCCCAGCGTAGCACATATATAACGCAAAATACAATAAAAAATTTAAAAAAAGCGAAAAAAGAAAATTAGTCAAAAATAAATATAAACAATCTTAATTTTATTGCTGTAAACTTTTCCACACAATAAAACCAAAATATTTTACAATAATGCAAATATCAAAACTTTATAAATACCTACCCTTTTCGAAACGCAATTTTGCTTCTTGAAAAATCAACACGTGTTTTCGAATTCTGCTCACTGGCAAATTAAAAACTTATTTACAAAAGCAATTTTACCACCACCCTGCAAGTGCATTTAGTGACTTTTGTATGAAATTTAATCCGATTATGTTTTTAACTAAAATCACTGCGACCATTTTAGTGAGAACAAAGTGTCGTTGGACAAATTGTTGTTGGACGAAAAGATCACGCACTTTACAGGCATTACCCGAAGTTTAATCGTGCTAAACGAAATTATTCTATGTCGGAAATTAATCAATTTTTTCCTAATTTTTTGCATTTTTGCTCAAAATCTGACGCATGTTTTTACATGAAAACATTACAAACCGTAAATAACTTTTGCAAGGTAATTATGTCATACTGTGGTAAATATGTGGACAAAATTTTATTGTAAATTTTCAGTGGGATCATGGGTAACTAAGGCATATGAGGTAACCCACTATTCAATTTTTTGGTTTTTGATCATGTTTAACTTTAAATATCTCTCAAACCTTTTCTTATTTTGGGTTAAAATTTTTTAAGTTCATACAAAATTCTATCAACAACATTTCCTCCAAATTTAAACCAAAAATATTTTTAAAAAATTTTGCAAGCTTTAAAAATTGTTGAAAATTTGTTGCAAAAACCAGAATCGGCCATCTTTGAATTCTCATGACCATTGATCTTTTATAATAAAATTGCGATGATGCCATTTTTTTAAAGTTTAGCTGAGTACTATCATCTACAAAAAATTGGGCTGTTAGTTAATACAGTTTGAAATAAGACTTTAAACATGTTCAAAAATAAACAATTTGCACCCCTGCAGGTTGATCTCCTAAATAAAATGCTAAATAACTTTGTGAATTTTGAATTAATTTAACTAAAATTTTGCAGATGTTCATCATATAAGATACTAAAGCTTTGTACAAAATTTTAGGAAAACCAGAGAGAGTGACTTTTACCTTGTGTGAGAAGTGACACGGAATGGCCCAGAAAGAAGTTCCGAAAAATATAAGTTCCCTTTATCTTGAAATACAATCAGAACGTGTATAGATTGGAATCGCCAATTGTGTTTCGTCGGCACGAAGCAAATAGAGTCGAATTATTTCCATAACTGGAAAAACTGAAGCTTTAAGCCCCAAAAAATAAGAAAATTACTGAACCAAGAGAAGCCACTTGTCGCTCTTGCTGTTCTTCTTTTACATTTTGCAGAACTTGCTGGATTATGGTTGTTTTCTATGTTTAAAAACAACTAAACACAAAAAAAGGTTGTTCAAACTACTTTTTTTCGAAGCGTTATATGAGAACCTTTTTTTTTTAATTATTTTGTCTAAACAAAAAACAGCTCATCTGGAAAATAATTAAAATCCATCTTCGAAACAAAGTAAATAAAACAAAGTGTTTAAAAGGTTTATAAAATTTAAAAACAATTGATACTATTGTTAGAAAAAGATTTTATTTATTATTGACCACAATATCAATAAAATTATACTGACATTCAATCAACAATTGATGGGCTAAAACCCAGTAATTGAGACAGTGACTGATTTTTAAAACTGTTAAAAGCAGTTGGATCTTAATGAAAAAGCTCTTATATGTAAGCTGTTTAATAGCCCGATTCTACATTCTGTAAGTTCTCTTATTGTTCTTAGAGGCCCACGCTTCGAAATCGAAAGTTACTGATATTTGCATAAAGACTTACAATAAAGATTAGTTACAAAACAATACCATCAAATGCTTGCTTGAAGTAAGATTAGGAAACTTGATATGTGAGCCACAGATAAGTTATTTCTTTTAGTAAGCTTTTGCTGCAACCTAGAGAAAATTTTTATTTCCTAATTTTCCTCAAGATGGCCCTAAAGAGAAAAACTAAATATATTGATTTTAGAGCCATCACTCAGAAATGATTTGCAAGTTATCAATCAAACACATCTTTAAAATGTTTATAAATAACGAACTGTTTAAAACAATTCCAAATACATCAAATGTTCCTCGAATTCCTTCTCCTTGTTCCCTGTTTTTTCCAATTTTTGTGAATGACTTGTACGTCACAAACAATTGTAATTTATTTATGTAAGCTACCTGATTATATGACAATTACTTTTGCAGTCCGAAATAGAAGTGAAGCGATTACAGTACTTAGTAATATAACTCACAGTTACTGCATGTCTACAAAAACTAAAGCTATAATTTTATATCGAAAATGAGCACGAGTCCTATACATACTGTACATTTTGCCTTAAGATGCACCCCTCTACTGTTTTAAACTTTCTAAATTTAAATTTTTATGCATTTTAATTTTAAACAACCTCTTATAAAAAATCCAATGCAAAACATTCTAAAAAAACTTCTCACAAGTTTGACTAGAATCTATAAATTGAGAAACAACTTGACACAAATTTCCTTGCTGGCTTTATATTGCACTTTTACTTCTAGAAACTCCAACTTATAGTTTTTCGATTCTTCGTAAGTAACAAAAATGTTGTAACGAAATATTAAGAATGATATTTTATCAAAACTAATATTCAAATTATTATAAATTATGCAAAAAGTCGGAAATTTATCGATAAGTTTTGGTTTGTTTATTGTTTATCTATTGAATAAAAATTAGCTGATAAATTCTTCTATCACGCTTTTTTAAATAATTTTAAATGTACGGAAAACAAGTTTATCCAAGATTTTAGAGCAGTTCCGACATGGATTGTTATTTCCGTGCATTTGATTCAGACCTCAGGATTTTTCCCTGCTTCAAAAAATGCATGGTCCCGTAAATTAATCTGCAGTAAAGTCTCCAAAGGTATTTTCATCAAAACGTAAGGAACCTTTTCTGATTCTCAGCTTTTTAATGTTATTGGCGGTTAATAACTCCTTAAAAATTTTAGTATAAAATGCTTCCTCTCTTCAGCTATTTCTGTAGATAGAGATTTGAAGCATTCAATAAAGTATCGTTGAGCCCCCCTGAAACACCTTGGCAATTTTTATGGGGTTACGACTTCCAGATTAAGAACCTCTGTTCTAGTGTTCTGTTGCCAGCAGATTTTTAAAAAATCATTGACTTTTTAATTGCATTAGCTTAAGCTCCAAACACTTTTTCATTTATTTGGCAACACACTGACTAAAATCTTTCAAATAAAAGAAGTAATTATTAAGGAAAATGCTTTTTATCTAGGTTCAGATTTAATTTTTATTTATTTTAAGAAAGCCAACTGTAACAAAGTGCAATTTGCATAAAAAAAATGTTTTAAAGTTTTATTTTTTAGATAACAAGGGCTAAGCCGAGTACTTGCTACATTTTGACAGTAATTCAGGAGTCCATTTAATTGCGTAATAAAAAAAAGTTGGGGTCAATTGCCTTTTCTTCGGCCTCCTCTACAAGTCGATGCTCATGATTTGATGCTATGTGTTTGTTGCCTACTGCATAAATAGCAATTGTTTTCAAGACGTAAAAACGCTTTTAAATTTTTAAACTTAGTCCACCATTCAAAGTGTAATCTTGCATCTAGGCCAGTAGTTCTCAAACGGGGCTCTTAACTATCCTCTATAATTGCGGCACCAGTTGACCATTGAAAACTTATGTTACAGTACTCTTTCCATTGTTTCTTTTTTCACAAGGATTGCGCTTCAAAGCGCAACATCAGAATGTTTGTTAATGCGTTTTACTTTAAACAGATGTCAAAATCAGTTAGTGTTAATCAATAAAGTACGGGTAAATAAGAGTACTGCAAGCTGGCCAGTACACTGCATACAAGCAGCGACTAATCACGTGTAAAATATTTGACTTTTAATAACCCAAAACAAATGTCAAGAGAACTTAAAAAAGCTTGCACACTTAAGCAAGAAAATCGGGCATTTTAAACTGATTGTAAAGAGACCTTTTTTTCAAATAAAACTAGATAACAAAGTACATTGTCTTTCGGTTCCGGTAATAAGTAGTGTAGAGGCACTAATTTATTCTGCAAAGTATTATTGCTATAAAGGTGAATCAAGATAGAGAAAATTAATTGAAGTCTTTTTAAGTCAGCCTGTAAGCGGCAAACGAGTACGTTTCACCTATAACGAATCCGAATAAATAACTAAAACATGTTACGAAGTGAGTCAACTACTTACAAACCGTATTCTGATGGTACAATTATGAAACAGGCTGTTGCTATCTTTGCAGAAAAATGCTCTATAAGCGTTCAAATTAAAGCTAAAACATTACAGCATAGTAACAACGCAATAACTCAGGGGTTCCCAAACCGGGTGCATGTACCCCTAGGGGTACATTTATAGTTCTCAAGGAGTACATTACTATGCGAGAGAATATCCTTATTTGAGTTAAATTCCAAACTGAAAAAATTTTTAAAAGAAACTCAAATCTCCGGAAGTTTTGAATCCAGTAGATTGCAATTACGTTAAATAGGACAATGAAGAGTAAAGACCTTTTTTTTTAGAGTGATCAACTTGATTTTGGGCAAGAATAGGGAAAATTTGTGGCTGAATTTAAGTAAAGACCTTTTTTGTTCAGAGAAACGTTACAATATTTTGGGGGTAGATGCAAACTTGTGAAAGTGTCCATAGGGTAACGGTGAACTAAAAGTTTGGGAAAACCTGCAATAACTGGCACGTTAAATGCATTCCCAAAGACCAATTTCTTTATAAGTCAAAAGTTTTATTTATTGCTCGGTCGCATTTGATATTTCAAAAGATTTCACTAATAGAAAGCAATATTGTATATTGCACCTTATCAGGAAAATCTCTTTAAACTTTTTAAGAATCACGAGAAACATTTTATCTTATTTAATTTTATGGCTCAACAAAGAAACAAAATGTATTAGCGAGTTTTAGCCCACTTTTTTAAAGTACAAATGGACTCATCAAGGCTGTTTGCACTGGAGCTGATGGGAATCTATTTCATGCTTGGCGCAAATCAAGGACTTTTAATCACCATTCATAATACTTTTTTTTGGAGATGCTAAATAGGAAGTCAGATGTCAAGCTGTAACAAGTGTTTTAACATGAAGGTCTATTTGGCGTCCAGAGTCAAATTCCAAAGGAAAAACATCACTATCTGATAGCCTTTATGTTTGATACTATTTAAGTATGATAAAACAATTTTTCGAAAAACACTCAGAATCAAAAATATTTTTGTTGAAATTAATGTCTAGTAGCTTCAGCGCACTGCATCTTGCACGGCTGTGCTTTGCTTTGAGATATTTATTAAAATTTAACACTATTCTCCTCAACGGCCGGGCTTGTTTGTAATTACTTCATCTTTTTAGATAAAATTCTGGAATTTCTTGACTTTTCCTAATTTGAATTGCTGAATAAGATGATACTATTTTTAGGTGCCCTCAAACAAGGGTTAACGGGTAAAATAGACATTTTTTAACAAATTTGTTAATTTTTGCTTGTTTTTGTAAGCAGAGCGTAGAATTTCAATTTCACGCTTTTATTAAATGACATGAATTTTACCAAGAATTGGCTTTGCGTGACAAAGCGAATTACGTCGTTTGGCGACGTCGATATGCCTTAGGCCAGTGTTTCTCAAACCTTTTTTTCTGCGACCCAAATAAATTTGAGTGAGCGCTTATTTTGATTAGAAAGAAACGAAATTGTTATGTAAGCCAACAATGGTTGTCTAATTTTTAGCTGTAAATAAGTCGGCAGAAATTTGTTTGTGAGCAAACTTATTTCGATTTCTTGATTTTCGGCTGAAAAACGTAGTGATCTCTAAAAAAAAAAAAAGAAGGTCCTCACCTTAATCTGAGTCTGATTACTTGATTTTTGTCTTAAAATTGTAATGATCTCTTAAAAAGGTTCTTCATTTCTGAAATCTTGTGTGCGCAGATCCTTTCTTTTACGCGCGGTAATTTACAAGCCTTCGCGACCCATCCACATAGTCTTGGCGACCCATGGTTTGAGAAACGCTGCCTTAGGCGATGCAGAACTAATTTCATGTAAATCGCATTTTCTTTTTTTGAGCTTTTTGGGATTGCTTTGAAATACTTTACACATATACATTTTCTTGTATAAAACAATTGTTGTTGAACTGCTTGAATACCAATCAAGCGGAAAAAATTCAATCTTTACACCATGCATTTTTATAAAACTTTCTTATACCTATTCATTCGTGGAAAAAAATTAATAAATTAACTACTTCGCATTTTAGATCTTATGCTGACACTTTCAGACAATTAAACAAAACCTGACTGTTTATAATTGCATTTCACATTGCATTTGAAGTAACAGGCCGTTTCTATGTTGAAAATTTTCTCACAATGAAAAATCCAACGTATTTTTATGTAAAAATTTACTTGGTTGAAAAAGTTTTGTAAAAAATTTATAGCTTTTAGATGTGGGTTTTGTAAACAGAAAACATAAAATAAAAACAAGACGTGGATATGATTGAATTTCAATGAAACAGGGGTTTCCAACTTGTATGAATTCATGACGGTTTTAAAGTCTGAGATTTACACAAATGACTTCTTTCTTCCAAAAAATTTTCTCGCCAAAGTTTTAAAAAATGGTCCTTACTCATTGCAAACTGTTTGATAAATTTATTTCGAAAGTTAAATAAAGACCAAAAAAGCTCCCCCCTGAAAATTCGAAAAGAACTTTTTATGTAAACATAAAAATGATTTTTGGTCTTCATGTACCTTTCGCAATAAATTTTATGTTTGAACTCAAAATGTCATTTTAAAAAATTTTTGATATGATTCCTGGTCTAATATGATTATTCTATTATATTCAGACGTCTTTGTAGTTTTAAAATGATTCGCTAAAATTGGAAACCTTTGAATAAAAATTAACTTTGATATCTTAATTACGGATGACCTGCGCTCTTTACAAAGATTTTTCCACGTAAAACCAGATAAAGCTCCGGGCCCAAATTTTATGTGCATAGAGCTTATAATCCAGTTAGAGCTGCTTTGAATTCTTGATTATATAACTTTCTCTTTTCCTGATTGCGTTCGTCAACTCCAATTTGAAAAATCTACGAAAGAGCGCTTGCAGTCGCGATTCGAAAGACAAAGAAGGCTGTATAGAACAGTGGTATTATATATATGTATATAACAGTTATGATGGGAGCAGTTAAGATTATCAAATATATTCGGAACCGTGTATTGCATTTAAGGGTTTTTGTGGCACTGTGTGAGCGCATGGGTTTACAACATCACCATCTCATTTTTTATGCAGAAGTGATACGGTTTTGGAGAGAACGCGTTCTTGCTCGTCTTTTTGATTTAAAAAAAGCAAATAAATTTTTATGCGAGTGAAAATTCCCTATTAAAAGAACTTCGATCTAAAAAGATGTGAATAGGCAAACTTGCTTACTTAGCTTATACTGTATATTCAGCCGCTTGAAAGATTGTAGTGGTTTTCTTTAAGGTTATTGCATCAACATATTTACAGTGTGCAACAAAACTTTTAAAAAAAGTTATTTTTTTTGTAATAGATGTTTGCAAAAAAGGGACATTGATATGTTTCCAAGTTTGCAAGATTTTGTGGCAGTTACCTCTGTTGGCACCAAAGAGTTAGTTGCTATTATGAGTCAACACTTGAAAGGGTAAGCCATTAATTTTTGCCTATATTTTTCCGAAAATAAGATCCTCAAAAGAAAAAGTTTTGAATTGTTAATCTCTTTACAGAGGATATAAAGTTGTGCAATCCTAACGCTGCTAAAAAAAATCGTTGATTGAACTTGTTTTAGATACCAAGTTAAAGATTGCATGTAAAAACTTACCACTTTTACAATTTTAGACTTCACTTAAAAACAAATATATACAACTTAATAAAAAAGCAATTAAACTGCTGCTAATTTTTTCTACGGCTTATTTGTAAAGAATAGGGTTTGCTAGGGTTAGAATGCTCAACCTTATCTAAACAAAACTTAATCAAAACTTAATCAATCTAACCCTATGTAAGAAAAGCTTTTCGGCTCTTATCAAGACCATGGAGAAAAATTGGGTGGATATTCAAGCTGAAGTTCGCCCAGAGGCGCCGGAAAAATTTTTGGGGGCGGGAGGTAAAGATTTAAAACAAAAGCTCCTCTTTTTGGTTGAATAGAAAAAATTGTAGTTAAGACTTCAAAACTAAATAGAATCGTCCGAAATTAAAAGTCACGTGATCGAAATATAGTTAAGACTAAAAAAAGGTCATCACTCTGCTTTGCACTCTCATTCTTTCGCTATGACTGCAATAATTACGCGATGACTAGCAAAGGTTCAAAGTTAAGAAAAAAAGGCAGTTATTTGGTTTATAAAGTACTAACAATAAATGTAAAATATAAAAATCGTTTTGTTTGTATACCAGAAAACCGAAAGTTCATTAGGTGAACGAACTTCCGTAAATAGAAGAAAAACTTTTTTTTAGTCTTCAACTAAATTTTCAGGTCATGCATCTGCGCACCTGTTCGAAATACAGTTGAAGACAAAAAAATGTTATCACTGATTTTACCACTTATTCTTTTTTTGTTTTTAAATTTATTTCGAACAGGTGCGCAAATACATGATCTGGAGAGTTAGTTGAAGACTAAAAAAGAAATTTCATCTCCTGTTTACAGCAGTTCGTTCACCCAATGAACTTTCGTTTTTTTTGTATATATTCAGAAAGATTTTTATATTTTATATTTATAGTAGTAACTTATCAATCAAAAGAGTGCCTCATTTTTTCAATTTTGTGCCCTTGTCAACTTACTGTTTTTTTGCTGTTGTCAAATCATTGTTTTAAAAACTTTGTTACATTTAATTCCGGTCGATTTTATGTAAGTGTAGACACAAATCGAACCCAATGCTTTTGTACTGCAAATTCAAAGGACACTATTTGCCCCCTTATGCGGCCCCGCTTCTGGCGCTCCTGACTTTGCCTTTTAAAAACTTTAATAGAGCCACTTTTACTACGTATTATATCAAGAAGGCAGCAGCAAAGTTCCCATTAAATGCAGTTCTTCTGATGCTAAATGCTTACTTTTGTTATATTAAAATTTTTTTATCAATTTATCGCGTTTATTACATTTTGTCATTAGAAAAAATTACCAGGCCGCCCCCAAGCTTAAAAAGGTTGAGAAACAGCTCTAGACCCGTGCTTCGCTACTTTTTCGGACCTGCGGCACACTTTAAAAAATTTTTTAAATTAGCAGAACACCTGGACCAGGTGCAAAGAGCTACATTTTGAATGCTTTCCGTTACTTGAAGTTTCATTTGGATGTCTTAAAAAACCTAAAAATTTCAATCTAAACTCTAGAAATAAAGTGATGACTTTTTCATCTGAAGTTACCAATTTGCGCATATCGTGCACAATCGAGCCTGGGTGAAAATCGATCGAAAAAAATTATCAATTTATTTGTAGAGAGTTTTTATGTTCGCTAAATAATGCTTCATATGAAGAAAAGCGTTCAAAATTTAGTAAAGACAAAAAACAGGTCTTGACATTACACAATGAGATGTACTGTATAATAAATTTTTTCAGTTTTTTGGTTGCTACTTTAAAGAAACATAACTTTTTTTCCATTTGGAAGAGTATGTTTCTCGTTTTTTCGCAGCACACGAGTTGCAGAGCACTGCTCTAGATCCTGACTATAATTTATTCATCGGTTATCAAATGCCTACAAAGGTCTAAACGCTTGTTTATGCCTGCCACCCAAGAATGTAAACAATCCGTTCTGCCCATCACATTAATCATAGATTAAACACAGAGTACTATGAAAGTAAATCCAGCCTTATGCTTTCATTATCAGCGCCTTGCCTTACCCGTTCGAAATAGAGTGTCCAGAACAGTTTGCGTTATGCTTAAACTCCTTCAGATGGGTTAAAGACAACTGGCCGCAACCGACTGGCGCCGCCTAATTAACCAGTCGGCTGCGTCTACTTGGATTGCGCTCAGTCGGTTGGGGCCAGTTGGCCCATTCCACCTGCCGAGTGTAGTTGCGCGTTTTCATTTGTGCGTAGACAAATGAGATCTTGTTCCTTTTTCTCATTGCAAATGCGGCGCCATTGCATAAACCTGAGATAACGTTGCATCGGAATGTAACATGCATTGGCATTACAAGGAGCACGAGGTCGGACAGTTTTGAATGAAAAAATAAGCAATTGTGGCGTGGTATATTGTTAACAGCATTAACCCAGAAAATACAATAAAAATTTCTAGTAAAAAAATTAAGCACGGAAGCCAGTCCTATTTATGTTTTACTTGAAGTGAATATTTTTACATGCTACAACAATTTCGGCATAGAATTGCCCTGTTTTACGTAATGTTAAAAAAGGGCCCTTACAGCTTAACATCTCTTTCTCAAAGCTATCTTGGGGAGGTCTTGTGGTGATCAATATCTTTTGAAGTTGATCAATCTAATCTTCCACAGTGTAAAACAAAAAAACGCACTTTTCGATTAAATATATTGGAGCCAAAACGTGTTATTTTATCTCGTATTTTATGCCACACTTTTTATATTACAAAATAAAAAATACACCTGCCTTTGTTACCCAGACTTGCTAATTTTCTAGTTTTGCTTTTAGGTTTTCACTTGTTAATTACTTTTTTGTCTTATCGCTGATTGTTTTTCAAAGGCTTATTTTTTTATAATTTTTTTGTTATTTTAAATGACACAATAAAAATAAGTGCTTGACTTAGACACCTTATGATTATTTCCCAGTAACGTTGTCCTACATTATATCTCAATTATATGTTATGCGAATATTTGTAAATGTTTAGTAACAAATAAACAAATTTGAATCTTGAATCTTCACAAATATTAGGATATTGTGGTTTAGGAAATTTTTTATTGGGCACTCTAGTTTTTACAAACTGCAATTTAGAGTTGCTGGTAAAGACTTTCAAGTAAGGAAACTGACGTAAAATGTTTTTTTGTAATAGAACAATAAAACGTAAAAAGAATCCGTTCCGATGAAAACGACACTTTCAACTTCTCGCCAGCCCTAATTCAACCGCACGTTAAAAGGCCTTTGACTGGCTTACAGTTTGTTGTTCAAGAAAAAATTAAATTGGACTTGTGCGAAAGTCATTTCCGTGCAAGTGACTCTAGTATTGTAACATTTACACCTCGAAATAATTTTAGGAAACGTAGTTGTCTCCGCTATGATAATGAAATTGGACCAGGCCAGAAAATGCAAAAAAATCATGAACAAATCACAAAATCTGTGTCAAACACGCTTGCTCTTACACGTGTTTGCGATACTGCTTACAAATTTTTGCTTCCTACGTTGATCAATGCCGAGATATGTTCCATGACTAACAGTAACAATTATATAGAGTAATATTGTTTTTCTCAATTGTTTTTTTGATGTAGTTTCATTTCAATGATTAAAAAACTCTTTTTGTGGCAGAAATATGACGTGCATGTAAACGATGATATATAAAAGATTAAGTTTTGTTGGTTTTATAATATCTGTAAGTCGATTTTTTAACACTGCTAAACATCAAAATATAACCAATTTCAAATTATTTTATGTAAAAAAATTCATTTTCGTTTTTTTACCCTTTTTTAAAAAAAGCAGCAATAACTACTAGTAACCACAAAAACATGTGGACAAAACATGTGAGCAAGTAAATAAAATTGACCTAAAATATTTTTCATAAATATTCGACCATTTAAACCAATGGTTCTTAACCTTTGCTAAACTCCCGAATCCCTAGGTTATTCTGCAAGCTTTTGTTAAACCCTAAATTTTTGCTCAGTCACATAAACAAAAATCAACCACATTTAATTGTAATACATTTCTATATCAATGCGACTTCTTCTGCTGTTTTTCGGTGACTAATTGTGAAATTCGTGGCTTTGTCTCGGAAACAGCAATTCTCTGTCATTTTCGCATGGAAGCCTGTTTCACTTTTTAGCTTTAAAATCCATTAGAATAGAAAACGCATGTTCTCATAAATAAGTGGTGACGAATGGTATGAGAACCTCAAGGGCAACTTCAGCAATAAGAGGATAACTTTCGATTTGTTGGCACCAAAACCTTTGAAGATTTGTTGTGTTGATGTTTGAAGTCACGTTTTTTAACCTCGCTTTCTTGAAGCTCAATAATGTCATTTGTGTATGGACTTTTTATATCTGCTGTTGCAGTATAATAAGAAAATGGCTGAAGTATCCATGCAGGATATTGCATTTGTTCAGGAAAGTAATTTTCAAATGATCTTTGCAATTTCTGCAAATGCTCAGTAAATACTGCCAGAAGTCCCTGAAGTTCATTGTAACTTACTTCGTCATTAATTGCAGAACCGTTACTTACTACCTCGTCCAAAAGTGGAGTTAGCAAAGTTGTTATTTTTCCAATCGCTGTCGCCATAGCTTCAATTTCCTCTAAAAAACACTCAGTTTCCTTTCAGCTTCTATTACTTTTTTACCACCTCCTTATTTGAAAACTCAATTGATTGAGGGCACCAAAGATGTCAGCCAAAAATGCGAAAGTAAGGATAAAACTTGAGTTCTTAGAGTATTTTCAATGCCAATGGTTGTGACTTTTCAAAAGCTGCAACAATTCTGCAGGCAAAGCAAAAACGTAATTCATCGTTTTCTTCCACAATAACCATCGTACTTCAAGGTGATACAACAGAACTTTGAATTTTGAGTCCATTTCTTCGCACAGCTGCATAAAAATGCGATGATTCAAAGCCCAAACCCTCACAAAATTAACCGTTTCAATACCAATTTTGAGAACGTTAGCGAGTGATGAAGGTAGCATTTTAGATACAAGTGCGTGTTTGTGCAACTTGCAATGTGTGAATGCAATATGTCGAGCAATACTTTTGATCAAGCCTCCTAAACCAGACTTGCACCCTATCATCGCAGGAGCCCCATCAGTGCACACGGCAGAAGCCATATTTCAAGAAAGACCATTGCCTGTAATGAAGTCATCCAAAATATTTTTTACATCGATGGCCTTTGCAGTTGTTATAAGTTGTTTGCATAAGAGAAACTCTTCTTTAATTTCTTGTCCTTTAATGTAACGTACAAATGCGATAAACTGGTTTAAATTAGCAATATCTGTGGCTTCATCAAGTTGTATGCTGAACTTTGTTAGGCTAGCCTTCAAATCTGCTACTACCTGATTGAGAATGTCCTCACAAATGTCATTTATTTGGCTTTTAACAACGTCATTTCAGTGTGGTACTAAAGAAAGCTTGTTTTCAACTTCTCCCAGCATACTGCATTGCACCTGGCTTGACAAGTGTCTCACCAATGATATGCGGTTTTCCCTGTTTTGCAATTAGGTATGCCACTTCATACGACGCCGTGAGAATCGATTTATCCACTGAAACAAAACCTCAACATGTAATGGTAGCATATTTGCATTAAATCTCGATTTCTTTTGCTTGAATTGAGTAAGTGTAATGTCCTTATATTTTCCTGTACCGTGAACTTTTGTAAAATGATCTCGTAATTTTGCTGTTCCTAGGCTGGAATTACTTAACTTAACATTGCAAAGCATGCATTGAGGGTACAGAGTTCCATCACTTTTTGTTGCACAAGTGAAGCCATACTGCGCATAATTCTCTGACCACTTTTTTTTTGGCAGGCATGTTAAAGTAAAGTTACAGATAGATTTAAAATAACAAAAAATATTTTTTAGACCTAAAATAATTATTAATCATGATTCTTAATTCTAAAACTTTTAATAATATTTTTAGTCAAATATTTTTCAGACCTAAAATAATTCTTAAATTATGATTCTCAATTCTGAAAGTTTTAATAACATTTTTAGTCCTAAAATAATTCACGACTTAGTTTCTTCTCGTTTTGAATGATGATGAAAATAGTAACAGTTATTAAACCGTTTCGAATGCACTTACTGACCTAATTCAACTCCAACAACTACAACGCAGCTTATCCTGGAAGGTGATAAGCTTTATAAAACATATTTCAATTATATTTTGCCGGTTGCTACACTATAAATTTCACTGCTTTAATCGGCAAAATAACTAAATCTTCTTCAATTTTGCTATCGGCGCTTTTAAACTTAAAGGCACATTTGGATAACTTGCCTATTGTAAAAAACAATGAGAACAACGAGCTTTGTGAACGATGATAGACAATCAAGTGTTATATGGCTGCATACCGCGGATTCAGTGTCGATATTAAAAGAATACCAACGGTCAGAGTCAAACTAATCTATTTTTTTTGTTGTTTTTGAAAAGAACTAACTTTAGGCTGGGCAAAATTTTCAAAAAATAATCTTTCACAGGGCGTTCGCGCCGAAACCCTGAAACAGCTTCGTCGAACCCTGGTTAAGAACCACTGATTTAAACAATGAAACAAGCTTCCTTAGCTTCTTCATTGTTCGTAATTGTCGTGCGCGTTGACGTCACTCCTTACGTCCAATTTTTAATTAAGTTTACAACTGTTACAACAGCGAATCCGTTACAATCGCATTTCACGCTAGTTAAATGAGTGTCTAAATTTAAAAATTGAAGCGACTTTGATAAATTACAATTTTGCATACTTTATCAAATAATTTCAAAACAACTTTTCTGCTCAAAGAAAAGTTAAATAAATGATCTTCACTCTGCTTAAATTTCAAAAAGATAGCTTAAGTAGTTTTGGAATTATAAATCGTTAATTTGGTGGGCTTCTGAAGCCCGGCCGTTGAGGAGTCAATAGCTCGAAAAAGGTTGAGGATAATAGGGTTAAATCCAATGTCTAATTTTGCATAAAACTAATTTTACATTTTGCCTGAATTTTGTGGTTGTTGCAAATTTTTATGTCTTTTTAATAACTTGCATTGTTTACATGCAATTCCTTACGATTTTGAGGTTTAAAATTTGCCTCTAAAACAAAAAAATGTAGAGAACTATTGATTTAGACCAGTGATTTTTTACCTGGGGGTTTTTTCGGCTATTTTCTGGGAGTCGCGAAAGCGTTTGATAAACAGAATTTCTGATTTAAAGTCAAGACGTTTTTGCAGACCACTAACACGAAAAATTAGAGCCAGATTGCGGATGAAGACCTTTTTTTATAGAACACTATTTTCTAGAGACGAAAATTAACAAATCAGACAGATTCGAAAAGATACAGATTCAAAGAAAAGACTTTTTTTTCGAGATCACCAGAATTTCGCGACAAAAATTAAATTTGTTCACCGAAAGAGGTTGTTAAGTTACCTTGGGTTGGCAATCGGATTGCGAAATGAAAAAGGTTGAAAACCATTGGTTTAGACCAGTGGTTTTCAAACTTTTTTTGTTGCGACGCCTTTGGCAAAGTTTGCTGGGCAGGCGACGCACCAGTGAAAATAAGATGAAAATAAGATAATAAAGACGCTTATAATCAAAATTCAATTAATTAATACAACATCAAAACGAAACAAATAGGCATATTACTTAATTCGATGTGTGAGCTTGCTTATTTCTGCAAAGTTCTTCAAACCTTGGGAAAATTTTTGAAACTGCTACCCGCATTTCTCTTTCCACTTTTATTCGTAATCTACAAAAAAAGCGTGTATATTTGCTTCTAATGACGGCCATAGCAGAAAATCTTGCTTTGCATGGATAGGACGTAGCAAATGGGATGACCATTTGTAGTGCTTTTTTCGTCAATGCTGGATATTCTTCATTCAAAGAAATCCAAAAATTTGTCGGATTCACTAAATTAAACTTCTTTTTCTGGGAATTATCACAGGTAGGATCAAAATAGTCTTCTTTTTCTTGTTCAATAAAGGACGACGGGGTAGGTTGGGCGGAAAGATCACAAATCCATTCATAGCTAGATAAATTTTCCGGAAAGTACTTTTTGAATTTCAACTCGAGATTCGACAGATTTTGCAAAAATACGCTTCGTAAATTTGAAGGCAGCTTTTCTTTTCCAGCAAACTGGACAGAAAAGTAAAATGCTGAGAACTCCCAGACACATTTTCTATATTTTTCTTCCACAAAGACAGCTTTTTAATGAACGTTGTAATTTTATCTGAAACGTCAAGCATATTTTTATCCGGCCTTTGCATAAAAATATTCAGTTCATTCAGTTCAGCGAAGATATGACACAAGTAAGGCAATTTTAATAAAAATTCGTTCTCAGTTAGGCAATCAGCAGGATTATTGTTGTTATAATTGTTATTGTTATATATACTCAATAAAAAAATTGTTTTTGTTGTTGTTGCTATGTAATCAGTGCAAATTTGTTTTTACTGCTAAAAAAAGATCAGATTTTTTTTCTGTGATAGCAGCCTACCTATTTAGTCATTTCAATTTTTAATTCTATTGAAATATATTTTAATAAATTTATTATTTTTTGAGACTATCAAGACTATAGCATGAAGATTATGTAGTGGTGGAAAAGTTTTAAAAATATATCTTTAATAGATTGTGTGCTTGCTAGCAGTAGTCCAATAACTTACAACTTTCAACTTCAAATCGAGTTTGACTCCTTTTCAAAAAGCTCGAACCGATTCCAAGTCCAAGACTACCAAATAAGATGTAATTTTAGTATAGGTCCATGAAAGCATGAATCTGAGTCCACGAAATTTAAATTTTCAAAACCATTTTCCCAAGTCGTTTCTATGCATTGAAAGCTAGCTTAGTTTACTAAACACACAAAACCAACTCCAAGTCAACAGCTATTGATTTGAGAACTTGGGTCGAGTCCTTGTTTTTTGTAGAAAAGGCTCAAATCGAGTTCAAGCACTGATGGAATTCAAAAATTTTAAAAAATATACAAGTTCTTTTCCCTGAAATAAACAAGTTTTATAGAAATTATGAATGATACGTTCTTTCATTATTAGAGATATAAAAATACAGAGATTACGTTTAATTAAGAACGCGCTTGTTGAACATTATGACATTCATAAGAACGTGTCCGTGCAAACCGGTGCAAACTCCTTGAATCTCATCACTAAATTCAAGTCTATTCAAGACTTTTTCAAGTAAAAACAAGAATTTTAGTCATAAGCATATGCATGGGAGGAAGGAGTTTAAAAGTCACCTCCCCCTTTAAAAAATGAAGGATCTGCAGACCAATTAAATGACAATAGAGAAGTAAAAAAGCGTAGAGAAAAAAAGGTTTTGAAATTACTTTAACTTCTATACTAATTTGGTTTTTTGGTTTGTAAACCCGGTGCTATGACAGTTGATCAGACTACAGTTGACCAAACAATACTTGACCGAAACGACATTTGATCGAAACGACATTTGATTAAAACGACATTTGACCAAAACGACACTTGATCGAAGCGACATTCGATCAAAACGGCACTTGATCGAAATGACAGTTGATAAAAAAAAGATTTATTTTTGTATGTTTCTGCGATTAAACAATCTGTTTATTACTGTAAATTAGATTTATAAAAAGCAGAAACCAACAGTAAGAAGACAATTTGTTTTTATTTTTTATAACTTTTTGCCAATGTCAAGGTCAAGATTTTTTAACAAAGTCTCTGGGCAACAAGTAGATCTCTTGTCATGGTTATGTTTCGTTAGATGCTCATTGCTAACATTTTTTGCATTATTTTATAAGTAGTCAGTTATTTGAGGGGGCATTGTGCCATGGCCCCACCCTTGTAGACCTCTTGCAGAAATCAGAGACAGATTCAAAGAAAATATCTTATTTTTAGAGATTTATGATTTTGGGACAAAAAATCAACAAAATTGGGACAGATTAAAGTGCTATGTTTTAATTGGGACAAAAAATTGACAAAATTGGGATAGATTTAAAATTGTAAATTTTCTCTTTCGTTATTCTATCAGATGTCGTTTCGATCAAATGTCGTTTCGATCAAATGTCGTTTCAATCAAGTGTCGTTTCGATCAAATGTCATTTCGATCAAGTGTCGTTTCGATCAGGTGTCGTTCGATCAACTGTCGGGTCACGTGTAAACCTTTCATGATAACTTTATGTGTCTACCACTGATTTGAGTTATTTCAAGTTTCGTATCAAAGTCAATTTTTTCCCAATATTTCGTAGCCTATCTTTTTAGATGACGTTGGTGAAATGGTAATACATGGTAATAATGGTAATACATTTGACGTCATTGTTCGGGGCCCTTAATTAGGATTTTGCCTCAGGCCCCTAATTTTAAATATCCATCACTTCCACTGGCAATGTGGGATCGAAATACAAACGTTAAAATAGTGACAATTTCACAAGCACTTTTTTATCTTTCTCACAATACGTAATAAATGTTATTTAATCTAAAGTGCTGCTAAAACTGCATTGAATTTAAGCCTATTGTTGAATCTGAAGTCTTACTGAAAGTGACTATTTTTTTTGCGGTTTTCAATTTTCAATTTCGGTTTTCAATTTAACTATTATTTAACCATATGACAATTACATACAGCAATACACATACATTCATGCTAAAATAAAACAAAAAGTATCACAGTATTTTCAATTGAAGACTCGTGTTCCACCTGCACTCTGCTCGAATATTGTTTATCAATTTTTGTGTTCGTGTGATTCGAGCTTGACGTACATAAGTACGTCAACCCGTGATTTGAGCATTAAGGTGGGTGAGCACTTGGGCTTTCATTTGAAAACTGAAAGCTCCGTTAAAGACCATATTATGTCTTGCGATATTTGTACTAATGCCAAATTCAACCTAAATTCGTTTAAGATAATCAAAAAATGTAATTCTAATTTTGAAACTAAAATTCACAAAGCTTTATTAATCAAAAAACATAACCCTGGACTTAATCGACAATTATTTGCAAATGGATCATCGTTTTTGTTAAATATATTTCAAATTGTCATTTTTGCTATTTGAATTTTACTTGATGAATTAGCTTTACGGTTGTTGTTTTGCGTTCGTTTTGCGCTGGCATTTTAAATCAATTCTCAACAATTTCTTTTCTGAAAACCTCGTGCGACAAATTTGGTAAACAACTACTACGTAATCATGACATTGGCCTCTATCTTTAAATTACATAACAAAACTATAAAAATTTTATTTTTATCTGAAGAGGGCTCATCTAAGCCGAAAATGTTTATGGTTTCTTTTTGTTTTATTTTAGCATTAGCACTGCACTCTTGTGCATTCCTGATCCAAAAAAACGCTTTCCGATCCTTTTCTCATCACCACCCCGTGGGATGGATAAAGCATATTTTGAAATCTTAAGTTGAATTAAAGTGGATTTTGAAATAATGAAGATTTGGATTCTGTGTGAAATTTTAAGCCCCCAGCAAAATCTACTTAAATTTTATGGATGCAAGCAACTCAAATTGGCAAGTTCTGTTGTAGAATAGCATCGAAGAATTCTTAATAATTTACTAAAAATCAAGTTTACTTTTCAATATTTTATAATAGCACCAAATATTTTCATGTTTAAAAATTAATGAAAATGTTTTTAAAAAATGCTGAAAACAGTAATACCTAAAGTCTACCCTTAATATTGTGTTTCAAAAGAACATTACATTTGTGAATGCGTTAGTTGTTTTTTTAAACTATTTTAAATGTTACAATAAAAAGTCATCTTTGTATGATCTTAGTATTTGTAATGTAAAACGATATTTGATAATATCACAGGTCTAAGAAAATTATAAAAACTTTCATATTTGCGCTTTGTAAGATGTTGGGTCAATGTTGTGTAATTGCAAGTATTTTTGTGTTAAACAAAGAGCAAATATCGTCTGATGTTGATTACACGTTGTCAAAAACTATACAAATACAGCACGCAAAACAGTGGTTTCTCACCGAGGTGCCAATATATGTGTGTGTCGTTTTCAATTACTATAAGACTGGACACAAAGCGCTTATTTCGGTTTTTGGCTGGCATAAATGAAAAAGTTTGGGATAACCTGACACATAGGAAGCAACATTACAATAGTTTTCACAAAATAATCTAAAAAAATTCAAACTTAAATTAGAACTACTTGTTTTCTGAAGTTGGAAGCTAATTTGAAAAAACTACATATGCTTTTATCAAAATTTAGCAAAAAATTCGATCCTTATAAAAACAGTTACAATCTTTAATGTGCATTTAATTCCTCAGTTGATTTACAAGGAAAAATGGTCTTCTGGACTACTATTTGCTTTGGAAGCCGTGTAATGGGCTCTATCGCGTACGCCGGTACAAGGGGGCCAATCAATGTCACACCGTCATAACCTTTAAGTTTTCCTAATTTTGTTCGGAAAACGATGCTTCAAAACTAACAAATTTGTATTTTTCAACTATCGTGCGTTTCTACCCGAGGGCACAGAAATTTATTTCGGCTGAAGAGTCTCCGTAAATGAAAGTATATTTTTAATTCCACTAAATATATAAAAAAAAATTTATTTGTATATACTAAAAAATTTACAAATTGTGCCATTGCTGAAAGTAAAAGATCCGAAAAAGCTTGTATAAAATGATATTTTTTTGCTTTAACTCTGTTTGTAAAATAGCTTGTTGCTGATACTTCCATCTTTATTCAACATCAATGATGGGAAAACTACGGCCTTGGGACCAAATAGGGTGCGCCAAGCCATTTCATCCGGACAGCCAAGTACTCGATGTTATAGGAATGTTATTATAATTTTTATGAACGCGGCTATTTTAATTTTAATCTACATTTCCCAGAGTAGAGTCATAAATGCTTTTTTTGTCTGAGTAAATTTGAGACACGAATTCACGTTATAAACACTAATGCCGCTCTCGAAAAAAATTAACTTCTGAATGCTGCTCTTGAGCTAAGAAGATTGCACATGCCTTTTGAACATGATACTTATACCTGTAAGAGATTTGCACAAATCTCCGTAGGAATAATGTGCGATTAAATAACTGATATGAAACAAGGAAATACTTTGCATTTTTAGTTTTATTTTCTTTAGCTTTTGAGCTAAAGATAATTAATTTACTGCATCACTCAAATAGAATTCTTTTAAAAAAATTCAAATCAATGGCAATCAAAAAACAAAGCGGCCATCCCATGGCCTGTATCAATGTGGTTCAGCCAAATTTTCTTGTAATAATTTCTTTATTTATGTAGAAAGCCTAGCTATATTTCGATGTAAAAAGTAAAACTTAAAAAACTTAACAAAGAATTTCAACCCGACAGTAATGTCTTGGCATTTCAAAAAGCAGAATTATGTAATTGTTTGATGCTTCTCCTAAGTTTAATGCCTCCGACATTCTCCTGTGAGTTAGGAGGATAAAAATAATAATATTGATGATAATGATTATTCTAAAATGATAAAAATCTTTTTCAAAAGCTTTATGCCAGCCATTCTTAAAGCGCTAAATAGGACAGAAGTACTCATAAGAAAATCATGTTTCCACGTAATTAAATTCTCATTACGGTTCTGATTTCATTGAAGTTAAATTACAGTTGTCATGTAAGCAAAACGTGTCTCGGTGCTCACTTTCTGCAAAACACGTTCAGCTTTGATAGTTCAATTTTAAAATAGACATTATCTAACTCTTGTATAAGCTAATGCCATATAGCCGAATTTCGTCTACTTGTACTACCGGCCCCAAATTGTTGTGGTAAGATCTATGTACATATAAAGAAACAACATCAAAATAGTAATTTTTGTAAAAAATAACAAAAATAGGCATAAGATGTTTTGGAAATAGGTTCTTCAGAAAAAGATTAAGTTTTAACATAGCTTTTTGCTCGAAATAAAAATAAAACATATAAATTTAATTTTTTACAAGTTGATGAAATAAACTAGAGAAATCCCCTACTTATTCGATGTTGTTACAGTAAAAACTTCAAATTTTTGCTTTTGCTTTGGTACAATCACTTTATTGAAAAACACATGATACTAACGAGGTTTCAAGGCCATTTTTACTGAGTATTTTTATATGAATCTAAAAAGTTTTTCATCTGTTGAAAAAATTTTAAAACTTTGTGAAGAATTTCATTAAATTGATTTCCATTCTTACGTATATTTCAGTTAAGGTTAATAAAAGCAAAAGCTAAACAGTATTTTGTAGCATTCTGCATTACACTTGCCAATCACGTTTCAAGTCAATTGTTCATGTGAACATTTTTAGCAGAATAATTATTTCCTTTAAAGAGGTTTTAAGGATTGTAGTAACATTTCGTTTCAATCTATTTACTAAATATTAATTATGCAACTAATAATTTATCTTCAGGCCCGGGCATTAACGCTTGTTAGAACCGATTGATTACACAAAAACTTTTGACACTTACTCTACGTTCTCTTGTTGAAGTGTCTAAAGAAATAAGATATTATAATTTTCTACGGAATATTCATATTCGTTTTTATTTATTTTCTTAGGTTGGATGAAGAGATAGACCAAGCCAGCAGGTGTTGAATATACGATTAATCTTTTTAAACCTTTAAAAAAATATTTTTTAAATATATAAAAAAGTTCTTACTTTGAAACACCAGAAATAAAATCATTGTTTTATTTCGAAGTAAAATACAAAAATATAAAAGTAAAAAAGAAAAAAAACTTAAACGCGTTTTTTTTAAGTTTATAACAGATAGAACAAGCAACATGTTTGTATACTACACTGTTTTTAGACGAAAAAGTTTAAGGTGACACAGTTACTTAGAAAATTAATCAGATAGAAGCTGCTTTAAAGTCGGATACAGAAAATTCTTTACAGCAAAACCCCTGCAACCTATATATTTCTGGAAAGAGTATAAAAAAGGAAATAAGATAGTCTAAACAGTTTTTTATTTTAAGCAATATGCAAAAAGTAATAATATCTCAAAGACACACTTAAAAATTTTTGCCACGCAGCTTTAAAATCTTAAAACATAAAATATGCTCCAGCATTTAAGCTGATACTTAATGTAGTTGTAAAACAACTCTATTGAATTCCAACTATGGAGGGGTTTTTCTATAAAAGGTTTCACTACAAAGATTTACAAATTTTTGTAAGCGTTGTTTCAAAATCTTTAAAATTTTTACATTTTTGCCTGTAACTTAAGCATTTTCAAAAATACTGTATTTTAAAAAGCCTCGATTATTTTATTGCTAGCAACCCCAAAACCAATTTTTGAAAATTTGAGCACTTTCTGATGAGTAGTTTTTAAGTAGTAGCAATTTAAGTACCAAAAAATGACAATTTGAAAAATCGCATTTAAATAGCCTTAGTATAATGTTCAGCAACATTATTAATTGATTGGGTGCAATTCCTTGAGTTTACTGTTGTTAAAAGATGAATGCATAATACTTTCCAAAGCTTGGAGGCGATGCTCTCTCACTGATAATTCCCCTTGTTGAAAACTTAAAATTTCTTCTATTTTGGCTGATAAAATCTCTTTTACAACTTGCTTTTACCATTGACCATATGTTTTCAATTGGATTTAACATTGGACTAATACATATATATAGTTTTTTTGCTGAAGTGACTCCAAAAAAAGCGTTTTTTCAGATGAAAAAATGCAAATATCAAAAAACTGACAACATATTTAAAGTATAGATAAATTTCCATCCCAAAACAACCAAAAACAGAAATTTGACAAAAAATAAAATTTTAAGTAGCTGTGTCACCTTAAGCCAAAAAAAAAAAAATCACAAAAACTCCCTAATCTGATAAAAAATGAGTTGGATGAAACAGCAAAAAAGTGTAAACCGACAAGCTGTCCAGAAAAATTCCCAGAATATGTTTGTTTTAAAAAAACGTTTAAATGTAAATTTCTTATGTCCAAAATGGCATTAACAGCAGCGAAAATTAATTCTTGGCAATAACGACTAGAACGTTCTAGTAGTGAAAACTTGTACGTCATTTCCTTGTTTTTTTTGACGTTGAGTGGTTGATTAATAGCTCTTGATAAATCTGTTTTGGTTCTTAAATTTGAAAGCCGGTTAAAGCACACAGCATTTTGTTAATTAAGACATTGATTTGCAAAGATTGGTTGGTCTCACACTGATTTTATTACATTATTATAGATTTTTGTCAAACTAAAAAAATTTACTGTACAGTTTTGTTTGAAAAGCACTCGAGAACTTTTTTCTGAATATAAAGTCAAAAACGTATAAGCTGTTTTTTATGATCACTTTCTGTCAAAATTCTATAACTAATCTAAAATCTTTTAAAAATTATTGGCCTATTTGTTTCAACAGAAAAAAATTAAGCTAATTTTAATTTAAGTTGACACTTTAAAAATTTTAAACCCATTTACAATTGACGACAAATTTATGCAACTTTTTGACTTTTTCTAAAATTTATTATGCGTTTTTGAGTTGTTAAAGAGATATCAAATCTTGTTAATTTTTATAGGACGACGGATTTTGACAGGTACCTTAAATTTAGAGCGTTTTAAAAAAGCAATATTTTATATTTTAAACAGTTATTTGCTTTTTATCTCTTAAAAATTCTCTGAGATTACTTATGAAAATGGCAAAAATAAAAAGTAATTGCATTGGGTGTGGATAATTGACAAATAAAACAGATAAAACAAAATTATAGCATTTACATGTAGTGTAATTGATGGACAGATAAAACTAAAAATTTTTGGGAAAAACCAAACGCTTAATTTCAATGCAAAAAAGTAAATGTGTTAAAAGGAACAAGTTAATTTTGTTGTATTTGGAGTTTATTCAGTAATCATCCTAAAAAATTTTGTTTACTTAGTTTAAGTATTTTTTGTGATACAATTATTGTCTAATTTGACACTCTCCCCCTCCAAGCTATTGAGTCCACTCAAAACTCAATGCTTAAAATTGCATTGTTCAAGAGTTTTTTTAAAGCGCCAGACACCTGTTTACGACATATTTAAAATAATGAAATTAAGGTTTACTTTATTCTAAAAAACTGTAAAATTTAATATTTGATTTGTGTTCAGATTGAGTGTGAAAAAATTTTTAAATTTAACTAAAACGATTTATGATAAAATTGTGTCTGCAAGAACTATCAAAAAGCTACATGTTCAATATTGTTGCCTTGCTTACAATTGCAAATATGACGCATGTCGTCGACCTAAAATAAAATGTTTTCGATAAAACACGTCTGCTTATTCTGTCAATCAATCAGCTTGGCAAATTTGTCAATCATCAGACAGTAATTAGACTAAACCCATTAACTTTATGGCATGTTTTGCAAATCGAGTTTTTCCAAAAAACCTTGTATCAATTACGGAAATGTCTGGCTTTAAACAGAACACAGAATATAAAATAATTAATTTCTTTTAATTTTCCAACCAAAAAAAAGACCTAATATGAGTGGGTATGCCATTAATGTTGTATGATTACATCCAGGGTGCAAAGTAAGTCTATCAACCTGAGGGCACATTTTTGTTTTGTAAAAACAATTTTTTCTTGATTAAAAGCCATAAAATATTTTTTACTTATATGGGTTTTACTATCAGAACCCTTTTACTACTAGTTTTACTATCATTTTTTTTTTAAAAACATGTAGTAAGAATGGTCAAGTCAATCAACAAGCAAGTGTCGACAGACCTGTTTCGTCCTTATTAGGACTCGTCAGGACACTATTTTTTTTTTTTTTTATTAAAAACTAAAACGTGCACATTAATCAGCAGTCACAAAAAGGTTTTTTCTTTGACCGATAAAGACTGCAAAAGATAAGGAAAGCGAGAACAGATTAAAAAAAATCTTTTTTTTATTGGTTTGTTGTTGTTTTACAACTTTTTACAAAGTAAAACTGAATGGAATACTGGCGTGCAGGGTTTTGAATGACACAATTTATATTTAAGTTATACAATTTTTATCGAGTGAGCTCTAGAAAAGCTCGGTTGACACACGGACACAAATTTTCTGCTTACGATTTATTGTTTTTCGGAGTTAGGTAATCGTTCCTCTCATCTCTAAAGACAGAACACAAAATACTATCAAAATTTAGTTCTTTTTGGTGTTTAATTTTGCCTGATAAGTCGTACAGTTAGCACAAAAAACGTTGATATGAAAATTTTAACTTATAAACTAAAAACTTTCAAGGTCCAAAATACGGAAACGTTTTCCTGGCCGAGTACAATAATTTAAAGTAATAACAATTTATTTTATGACTGCATGGTACATGCATTTAAAAAAGTTATTTGCAATATATTTTTTGCTAAATCGGTTTTATTTGTTGGCAATAACTCTTTTTGTTTGTAAAAACTCAGACACCTCTTCATTTATATTTATTTTCTATACGCTGAAGTATGTTACGAATTTGCGATGACAATGTCAATAATACTGCGCATGAGCGGCATACCAGCATACCGTTATGTAGTAGGTTACTGTTTCAAAACCATTGGAAGCTACCGCGCCAAATTTTTCCAGAGCTGGAATTAAACCAATGCACCAACTGTACATAAAAATGTCTAAACTGTTTTCATTGCACAAAATAAAATGTTGTATAGGATAAAATGTTAAAATATAATATATTTTGATTGTAATATTTTTTCCTTTTTTTTTCGATGACATCATAATCTGGAATTTAATTTGTAGCAATTTAGTCTCTCACTCGTTTTGATTAAAAATTTAGCCTTTTAGTCAAAAGTACAGCCTGTTTTTTAAAAATATACATTGTTTTTTGTTGTTGTTGTTTTTTATGTGTGTGTATAAATTTAAAGTTAATTAATATTGCTAAAATTGTTAAATAAAATGTGTTGTTTAATAAATAATGATTAAAATTTTTTCCAATTTCAAATTAAAAGAGTTTTGATAATTTTTTTTGATTTGATTTTCTCTTTGGATGAATTTTTTCAAATATATTTGATAAATACTGTACTTTATTACTTCAATAACAGTATAAGACAATTCAATTTGATCGCGTATTTTCTCGTGCAACACTACTTTAATTTTTTTAATTTACTTGATCTGAATCGATGGGGAAGAGATGATCTTAATTCTAAAACTATATTTAATTAAATAGTGCTTTTTGGTTCTTGATTTACCATTTTGAATTTTAAGAGATACATTTACTTATAATATTTTTGAAAATACCATGTTATATTTTTGATTTTGTTTTTATTTAGTGTAAAATAGTCAGTGCAGTTCCGTTTATTTTTTTTTATTTCTGTTTAATCGCTTAATCCATATATTTTATAATACCATAATAAAGTTTTCTAATTACTTTAAAACAGAATAAGAAAAAGAATGAAGAAAAAGAAGAAAGGAGATCGTGGTCTGCTAATTAAAAATAAAACGTGAAATTAGATGTGTAATTAAGAAGCAAAGTTGTCAATATGCTTTGAACCACACAAAAAATTATATTTGATTTAATAGCTAAAAATAAACCTGGAATTTTATCTAAGCTTTATGCAAAAAATTTCAATGAACAGGTTATGGAAAAATGGTTATTGGAATTAACTGAAAAAGTTTTTTGTAATTCATAAATAAATTAAGGCTATAAAGTTAATTAAACTTGAAAATATAAAAAGTTTTGAAACATTTTCTAACATTAGTTTTGCTAGCAAAAACTGTCAAATCTTACAAAAATTTTATTCTTACATAACAGCAAAATTAATCATATTGTTTGAAAATAGTATATTTGACGTACATCATTTTTTCAAAGTGTTCCACTTTCACTTCAAACAATAACAGTTTTGAAATTTGATCGAGGTTACTACTGCATGAAATAGAAAAAATACAGTTTGAAAAGTTATTTATGAAACAATAGACTGTATTGTTACGTACATACATTGAAAATACAATACTTGGAGGCACCAAATATAAAAATATTTTTTAGCATAAAAAATAATAGCTGTTATAGACAATAAAAAAGTAAACTTTGAATGTAAATCTTCAAAATACTAAGCTAGCTTATTTACAATTGAAAAATAAACAACTTTGGAACGTAGTTAATCTATTGTCCAACTCCATAATTATAGCAATGTTGAAAATAACTAAATTGAGTAACTTTATATGGTAAATTGCATTTAAATTTTGATTTTACATTTTTTTGGTTAAATTTTGTTTAAAATCTTCTGTTTATAAGTTAAAACGCATTTGTCTGTTAAGGCGCGTTTACAGCCGTTTACAGGACTTTTTTTTCAGCGTGATCTTGGTTTGTTTTATTGACGCTCAAATCCACTTATTTTTTCATAAAAATTTTGAGCGTCAATAAAATAAACAAAGATCACGCTGAAGAAAAGTACTGTAAACGACTGCAAACGCGCCTTTATTCTTACTACAGCGAACGTCTTAGTTGATTTTGCAAAACTTATAAAAAAATGCCATCATCTGTCAGTTTAAAAATATGAAAAACTTGTTTTTCTTTCTTCAATCCAACACTGTGCATCTGACATTTTAACATCGCAAAAAGTTTGAAAAACTTTTGTTAAATAAATTCAAAATTATAAATTAAACACATCAATTATAAACTCAATGCAAAAAATCAACTATTAATAGCGAAAGAACTGATAGGGCAATTAGACTGGATGACTGTGATAAAACTAATGAAGATCCATTCCCGTCATCTGTTTTTTTCATCCCTCCTTCAGTTTCTGTATTTCGAATTTGAGAAATGCTTTTTTCATTGCAATTGTTTTCTGGGCAACATTGGACATCACAGTGCCTAGGTTTTATAAAGAAAATATAAGTATTAATATATTAATCAAACAACCTTTTAAAACTATTTAGTTTTTTGTTGTTATTTAAAAAAAAACTATCAAACAAGTTTGCAAGCACCAAGTACAATTACCTAACAGCAAAAAATGGATCCAAGACTCTATTAGGGATACTGCCGTCTCCTGAAATGTTTTCTCCAGAAATTTCCTCATCATTGTTAGCAGAAGTAGTGTAGTTGATCGACCAAAAATCCGCGAGAAATCTTTCGCAAAACGCCCTGTTGCATTCCTGTTTTTTGACACATTTTCCGACCATCACACTTATAACTAAAAAAATCAGCTGCATTAGAGCTTAGGGTTAAAAAATATTTTACATTTTATGCAGAGATAAGATTTAAACGATAAGCAACTACAAAATTTTTTACTGTTTAGCTTAACGTTTTTACAGTGTTTTTTTTGCGACATTCAAAATATCCTTGAAATCATATTTGTCACTGTGCCCGTTTTTTCAGTTTATAATGACATACATTTAAAGATAAGCAGAATTTACAGTATGTATTTTTTCCGCATTTTTTGCTTAGAGCTTACTGATTTAGTCACTTCACCTATTTTTATGAAAAGTTATTAAAGTCGTTTTTTTCAATTTTTGAGCTAAAACAAAGTTAATTTTTGTGTTTTAATAAAGATTCTGTTTTTTGAGTAGTTTTTAATTACAGTACAATACATCGAGTTCCAATGAAGGACATAGTTATTTTCTGCAAGACTATGTTTCATAAAATTGATCTTATAAAAAGTAATTACTTCCAACACCAATTGTTGGATAAAGCAGTTTTTTAAATTCAGCATTTGTTATGGTTCGGAGCCACTTCACCGTAACGTATATTAGAAACTCAGATGTTAAAACGTCGAACTAGAATGCTAGTTGCAATGAATAAATCACACACCTTAGATTATAAGTAAGATTTCTAAATAACAATATTTCAAGGTTGATAAACAGCCCAGGACTTTAGCCACGTTATGAAAATTTGTTAGCACGTTTTATTCAAGTCAAAACAATTAATTTTCCAGAAGTGTACGAAATTTGATGAAATCGTGATAGAACGGCTTGTAACCGACAACTTTGACATAAAAAGTTCTTGCAATTTTTTTACATTACAATCTTACGGTTTTAATTTTGTGGCTACGTGATCCGTCTCACCGTTGTTTCAGTTTATTAACAAGTTCAAATTGAAAAACTTTTGTGGTCTTTATACAAAAAACATATTACTATGATTGGCAATTCTAAAAAATACAATTTTGTGGAAAAATAAATCCAAAATTTGGAAAAGAAATCAGATAGTCCATTTTATCTAGCACTTATACAGGGCATTAACTATTCCTTTCAATTTCTTAAAATACAGTACAAGTTTTTGCAGTGTTCTAGCAATACAAAAAAGTTTATTTAATATTCAGAAGCCAATTTAGATACAATCTTATACCAACAACGCTTTTAATAGAAATTTTGAAAAAAAGGTGGAAAAAATGTCACAGTATATTAAGCAAGAAAAAAAACTCAACATCAAAATATATAATCAGAAAAAACTAGAAACAAAAAATGAATATGAGATTTAAAAAATTCTAAATTGGAAAATATACCTGTAGCATTATTCTCTCGAAGAGGAGCTAATCCTGCTTCAATTCGAAGACAAAATGATTGGCTAGAACGGCATGCTGTATCTTGTACAGAAGTAGGATATTGCAAATCAGGATCAAAATTTGGCCCATCTAAACAGTGCAAAGGAAGGTCTGTTTTTGTTGGAAAACTTGTAGCCATAAAAGACGCCTTTAAAATCAGCAATAATTGCAGAAATTGTACATAAAGCAGTTTCATTTTTTTTCAAATAGGTTATTTAAAGTTTTTTTATGAGGAATCTAATTCAATTTGTTTAACTCTGAAAAAAAGTACCAAACTGTCACAGAAAGATAGTATAAATTTTATAATACAAGAAAAGCAAGTTTCTTAGAAACTATGGCTGTCCAGCTCACATGCTGTTTCTTTGTAACTCTTTAGTTAAAGTAACTAAAAAATCAAAGCTGTCACGTTTTGCCGTCCCAAAATTCTAAAAGCTAATCAAACCAATTAAACCTACCAAAGAAGTTTCCTGCCGATATGGAATATAACGTAAAACATTGATTACGAAAAATTGTGTTGATGTGGCGTTTGCGATAATTAGAAATTTTTTCTATTTTTACCTTTCCGTAAATTTTCTAAAGAATGGACAAAACGATTAAATTAAATGGGAAATTCTAGCAACGAGCAGCACGCGTGCGCAAAATTTTTCTTGAGGCCTAGAGTAAGGATAAATACTTTGCTTTTTGATTAAAATTTATTACTGGGGAAAGTTTGTGGGGTTTCAAGTATTTTATTGCATGGATTATATTTGTATTAAGCTATGTCATGAAAAGAAATGTATGCCAGAAAGAAACGTTTATACCGGTTAAAACTTTTTAAGTTGTTTTTTCAAAATATTGTAAGCAGAAAAATAAACTTAATCTTAAACATGATAACTTTTAAAAAATTAACGACTTATACAAAAATTCAGAAGTACAAATTTTAATTTTTTGGTTTTTAAAAAGTATTTCTTATGTAGAAAAATGAGTAGGTTATCACTTGTAACTTTGCCATTGCTTTGAAGAATAAGATCAAAATCATTTTTATCTCGTAATATATTTAACAGATCAAGTAATTTATGTTCATTAAAGCAGTGGCAGAGTTAGAAGTAATTTCCTACTTATTATTCTATAGCAATTTTTTGGTTGCCATAAAACTAACAGTTTTTCTTCTCTCGACAATTTTAAAACAGATTTTACAAATGATGTCTTTTAAATTTTTCACTTGTATATTCGATATCTACATTTTACAATGTTTTTGCACTACTTTTTGTCAATCTTCTTTCGGTATTTAAGATGATGTTGATCCGATTTCTCGAACTTTTTGTTGCAAATCTAGATCAAGAAATTTCTCTTAGAAAGCTTTTAGATTCCGATACTTTTTCTATTTTGATTTTTCGCTAAAAATTTTGCTTGCTTATTTTTTATAAATACTTGAAAAGCTTACATAAAAACTTTGATTTTCTATAAGAAAAACATCAAACTTTGTTCGGAGTATTACATTTTTTATTTAAAATTTTTTCTTAAGAGCTGTTTAATGCACAATTTGTGTCTACTACAGCTTTGTTTATTACATGATTCTACATGTTTGGCTCTTAAAACCGATATGTCTGTCTTTGTTTTTAAACAAGTATTTTAAATGCTCAAAAAAGGCACTACGTCAATTGTCTGATCGTTCTTTCTTCATTCAGATTTAATTTTAAATTAATTTCAGATGTGATCAAGCTGGTTGCAACTGTTGTCTGACGATAATTCTTGCTGTTTGCATTTTACCCTTTGCACTTTTCATGACCATTGTCTGCAAACGGCTCTTTGTTTTTCTCTGAAAGTATTGTCTTAATTTTTATTAATTCGAAGTTTTTTGACCAAAAATTGGTAGCCAATGGCTTTTTAAGGAATTGGTTGCAATTTAAAAAACTCGTTGGTACAAGTTGGCTTGGATACAATCCTCGCTGACGTATAATGACATTGCACTACTTATAATGTTACTGTAAAACATCCGACTAACCAAATATTAACTTTGCGCTTCTTTTTATGCAAATTTATTTGAGTAATTTAACCCAATTCCACAAGATCGCCACAAAAATTGCTCGCTTTGTACGAAACAATTTAAAAACATTTATTTATATAAATGAAGCAGCAGCATTACCAAATTAAGTAATCGATTTTTTTAACGTCAAAAGATAAAAACGTATATTTTATTTCAAAATATAGCCTACTTATTGTGTATTTGAAAAGTAATTTTTAACGTTTGTGTTTGATCATCGTTGATATATCAGTAAAAAATAATTAAAATCAACAAACAAATCGTTATATTAATTGATTTTTGGTTGATATAAATAAATGCTTTTTTGCTTTGGTAATTTAGAGCTTACTTTTCTGATCAATGGTACTCGTATACTAAAATATGACAGTTGCCCATTTGTTCTTTAAATTTGCTCTACTTTTTATAGGATCTAAGGTTAAGCATAAAAGAGAAATTTAAAGTTTGATGTACTTTAATTGTGATTTAGAAGTAAAATAGTTACTGTTAATACGCTTAATGTAAAAAAGAATTTTGCTAGCAGATGGTGCGATGTATAAATTGTAAAACCAAATTTTGAAAAAACAATTGCCCAATCCCTTTAACTTCAATAAATCAAATATAAAAAAAAGTTGGTCGATGAGATAAAGAGTCCACAAAAAAAAATTAGAAAGAAAAACTGTGGGAAAAGCAAAAGAACTATAGGAATTGTTGTAAAACAATAAAATGTTGACCTTTAAAATTTTCTATTTTATTTTATCTTTATAGTTATTCTCTTGACTCGTAGGAAAGTGCCGGAGGCGCTAATGCATAAGGTAAGCAATTACCCCGACCTGCTTCCGGAAATGCTAAGATATTGCTGTCCGCTTGAAATTTAATAGAAATATGACCGAAAATTGGAACTGCTTGCCAAAACCATCAAACAGGGTAAAGTACCGTAATGAGTCTTTCCCAAGGACACAAAAGAATGGCGCGAGTAGGTTTTGAATCGACTAGTTAAAGCGTCGCTCATAATCACGACGCTTTAACTACTCAACCACGCTGCCGAAAATGTGTTTCATCAATAATGAGAAACAAACAAAGGTTCGTTTTCACTACGGCCGTGGAATAGAGCATTCTTGGTTTGTTTTATTGATCTTTCAGCGCCTAAAATCTAAGCAAGCGCTAAAGCGAAGCAAAAAATCAATAAAGGAAACAAAGAACACTGCATTCCACGCTCGTAGTGGAAAGGAGCTTTCAGATAAAATTAAGCGTTTTATCTGAACATGACTAAAAGTTTTTGCTTACGCTATTTCCAAGTATGTTCAAAAGATGAGGACAACTAAACCTTAAATTTCTGCAACCTAACAGGTCACACAAACGTCTTAAAAAAACATATTTTGCTTTATAATAGAATGTATAACTGGATATATTTCTTTGAATATTATTAGTTTGCATATAGTTTCAAAGGCAGCAGGAAACAATTTATTACGCCTATTTTTCAGTTTACTAACGGCATGACATGCATGCACAAAATGATAGTAGCAGTACTTCCTTCAAAAAATATTTTCAGCAAGCAGCTGATATCAAAATTGGAAGAATTTGTTCAGTTTGTTGTTTTCATTTACAAACCTTGGTCGACAAAATCTTTGGTTTCAAGTGACGGTTTAGTGAATGATCTACATTTTATCATTTATCAAGGATAACAATTAACAACTCAGATATATCATAAGCAGCTTTTAAAGATTTTACAAGGCATAGGCTTCATTCATTGTATTTCACAAAACTGCACAATAAAAAAACTTCATAAAAACACGAAGGATATGATGAAAAAGAAGATTTTACACTTAACAAAAGGAGGAATTTAAAAACCTTTTTAGATAAAACTTGCAAATCGGATCTGTTTTCGAAAACACACATTTTTATCGATTACTAGCAAGCAACTTTCAGTAATATCAATAAATAAAAATCAAAAAACTTAAAGAAATTTCAAGTAGAAAGCAATATGTTGGCATTAAAAAAAATTTGTTTGATTAAAAAACTCATCATATTTATTTTCGCTGTCAAAGATAGCCAAAATATCGTCGACGCAACGATGGTACATCGGTGGTTTTTTCACTCTTTCAAACAGTAATGATTCATAGTAACCAATAAAAATGTTAGCTAACTACTATACCAGTGTTTCTCACAATGAACCACTTGGCTTCCTAAAGAGGAATTTGAACTCTGACAAGAAGAAAAATCACTAGGGAAGGAAATGGAGAGGAATTTATGAATCTTAGTACAATGTAATTTGACCCAAAAAATCGAGAAATGTGAGACAGATTCAAAGTAAAGACCTTTTTTTCACTCTAATTATTGAGCTATTTTTTGGGGGAGGGGGGAGAAATGATGGTATCTAAGTTCTGAAAAAGTGGAATGCAGCAAAAACTTTGAAAACCACTGCATTACACAAAGAGAAGCAAAACACAAACCTTGCAACAAAAAATAAGCGAGATCATCAAGGAAAACATGAAACAAATTTTTATAACATTCAACTTGTAAACTCAGTAAATGTTTTTTATGATTTTTTCAAATGACATCCATTTCATTCCCTTGAGTTTAGCATCTATTCAACCCATAATTTAGTGCCTCTAATAGAAAAAAATTCTTACAAAAATTTTCATTCATGCCAGGTATAAAATATGTAAGAAATGTTGTATTTCTGATATTGTAATCATGAATTTCAGTTAATTTACTAAATGAACCATAAAACTTTTGAGGCAATTTACTATGAATTAGCTGATACATAAATTTAGCTAATTCTAATACGTATTTTTATTATTACACACTGCCTCCTAGCCCTAAGCACTTACTTAAATCAGTCGCAGTGAGTCGGCAGAAAAGCAGGTATAATGTATATAATAACACACAAGGCACAAACGATCAAAACATACCAAGTGTTTAATCTAAAAAACGAACACTAAAGAAAAGGTTATTCCTTCCACGATCTTATTCAAAGAGAAAAGGAAAGCTAGTTTAAATTATCTCGTGGTCGAAGACATAAACCACGCCACCAAACGGAAACTAATAAGAAGCAGGATATCGGATCCATTTCATTTTCTACATTTATCTCTACTAATTGTAAAATATCTAGTGCTTTGTAAAGAGTAAAATTGGGGTAAACTTTCTAAAAGAAAAAATAGTTCTTAAATTTTGTTTAATTTAACTTTAACAACTCCACGAGATATTCTATTAGTTGTTGCTCAAACAATAATTTTTCGATAAGCCTAGGGTTTTTTCAGTGATTTTTTTCACCAACATGGTATCATTTTTACTGAGTTAAAAAAAATTTTTATTTCTTTTCTGAACTATATGTATTTGGTCAGACAAAATTCAAACCAACAAGCCTTTTTCCAGCGACCTAATGGACACGGCAACTGTTGCTAATCATTCCAAGCTTTGGCTTTATGTAATTTGTTTTAACAGGCAAGTCATGAAGCGTATAGCATATTTCGGTGATTTAAATTTGATTTGAGGTTTTAAAATTAGTTTAAATTTTTCAATCTGTTAGCTAAGTAATGAAAATTAAGTTTTTGCATTTATTTGGCTAGACTTTGCTTGTAGTCAGATCCTGTAGTTGTTCATTTAAAAAAGTTTTTTGAACATTTGTCACACTGTAACTCGCGGTAATTTTACTGTTAAAATTTATTTAAGTCCAATGTTACATAGGTAAAATTCAAAACCGAAATTAAGTCGACGACCAAACTACTTTGTAACTGTATTATGGTAAGCAGATTCTGTTAATTTAATTTACTGTACAAATATTAACCATTTATCTGTCTGTATCACCATTTTTTGTAGAAATAATAAGAATAATTACAATTCTTATTTTAAAATTTGCACCTAGTTTGTTTCTAGTGCGTATGTGTATTGTCATAAGTTTTGTTATTTTCAATATTATTGCAGCAAAGTTGCATGACATAATGAATTTCAGTTCATTTTTGTTAATATGTCTTGATAGTTTTATCCATTTAATTTCTTGGGAAAAATAAAAATAGCTTATTATAAATATATTCCCATTGCTTTTTGATAAAGTATAGCTTCTTGTACCCTTATAAAGTTGCTTATTAAAATTAATGATAAAAATAATAATATTTTAATAATATAACAATTGTTATTAGTATTATACTTTTTTGTTTTTGATTAATTGTTTTTGCCTTAAATACCATTTTAAATTGATGTGCAAAGATCCTATAACAAAATTTGCTTATCTTAATAAAGTTGTCCTGTCTTTAACTAAATGATTCAGCCACTTAGTTATGACTGCAAATACTTAAAAGAGAAGCAAACAATAAACTCCAAAGTATAAAATCATGAAAAAACAAATACTTTGATAATTTACAATGAGCCTAAATGTTTATATTCTTGCATATCAATTTAAAATGGTATTTAAGGCAAAAACAATTAATCAAAAACAAAAAAGTATAATACTAATAACAATTGTTATATTATTAAAATATTATTATTTTTATCATTAATTTTAATAAGCAACTTTATAAGATAAAGGGTACAAGAAGCTATACTTTATCAAAAAGCAATGGGAATATATTTATAATAAGCTATTTTTATTTTTCCCAAGAAATTAAATGGATAAAACTATCAAGACATATTAACAAAAATGAACTGAAATTCATTATGTCATGCAACTTTGCTGCAATAATATTGAAAATAACAAAACTTATGACAATACACATACGCACTAGAAACAAACTAGGTGCAAATTTTAAAATAAGAATTGTAATTATTCTTATTATTTCTACAAAAAATGGTGATACAGACAGATAAATGGTTAATATTTGTACAGTAAATTAAATTAACAGAATCTGCTTACCATAATACAGTTACAAAGTAGTTTGGTCGTCGACTTAATTTCGGTTTTGAATTTTACCTATGTAACATTGGACTTAAATAAATTTTAACAGTAAAATTACCGCGAGTTACAGTGTGACAAATGTTCAAAAAACTTTTTTAAATGAACAACTACAGGATCTGACTACAAGCAAAGTCTAGCCAAATAAATGCAAAAACTTAATTTTCATTACTTAGCTAACAGATTGAAAAATTTAAACTAATTTTAAAACCTCAAATCAAATTTAAATCACCGAAATATGCTATACGCTTCATGACTTGCCTGTTAAAACAAATTACATAAAGCCAAAGCTTGGAATGATTAGCAACAGTTGCCGTGTCCATTAGGTCGCTGGAAAAAGACTTACTCCATAAGATCTCACCTTTTCTTAACGGCTTTTCGTGTTACAATTTCGTGTTTTCAAAGCGTTTTAACTTTTTCTACATCTCGTCAGTAAATTTTCTTTATTTCAAATGTTAACAGACATATAGTAAGTAAACTGTTCTTTAACCTAAAAATACGTCAAAGTTCACTTACTGTATTTGTCTTAATTGTGTTTTCGCCAGAACTCACCTTTAACGATAAGTTTTGCTTACCAAAGGTTGTTTAACATCTGTTTGAAAGGTTTTCAAAAAAGATTAAAATACAGTTTATCGTGTTTTATAATTTTGATAACATTACCTACTACTACTATTTTCTTTTAGTTTTAACTATTTGAAGTCTTCGGCACCTCAAATCTAAACACCCAATGTGCTTGTGTCCTGGATTTGCTGGCCGACCTTTCTCAGACATGAACAGACGTAGCACACTGAGCGGACTCCAAATAGAACATGGAGTGGCAAGAAAGCTCTTTCAGATTTCATGCTTTCAGATTTCGTTCTTTGTATCTCACCATCAGGTGTGTGTTTTCTAAGATTAACTTGGGTCAGGCTTAAACCGAACCATGAATAATAAAACAATGAAAGATTGCGACAAGATGGTTGCGAAAGGGCAAGCTAATCAGTCATCCTGTGACATAGGCGTACGCAAGGGGGGGTTTCAGGGGTCAAAACCCCCCCTTGAAGAATGGTGTTTAGCCATATATACGTGGTAATAAATAGACTTCAATAATAAGATTTTGGTTTCTATTGTTTGCCGCACTTTGAAACTTAATTACTGCTTGCGCATCAATTTTTTCTATCGCCTAAATTGCGATTTTTTCTTTTTGCAATTTTTTCTATCGCCTAAAGTTAGCTAATGTACAGTTGCCACTGTGAAGAAAACTTTCAAACTTGTAAAATATTGAAAGTTAAGTATGGGAATGGAAATTACTGCATGGAAACAATAGCTTCAGTTCACAAATTTTTTAATGCTTCATAACGTCAAAACATTTTTACGCAACTCCATCAACACGATTTCGTCAACAACAAAAGTTCAAAAACTTGTTCAAATTTGTGCCATCAGATGGGTCGATCGACACGAGAGTGTTAGTACTTTTTCAAATTTTCAATTTACCGTTGTAGAAGCTTTGGCAGAAATTTCAGCATGGCCAGACAGAGAGGAACTTCATTACGAGCTTTGCAGTTGCTTTCGACAATTACGCAAAGTGAATTTTGCATTGCTCTCTTAGTTTTAAAAAACGTTTTTGGATACAGTGTTGTTTTGTGCAAAGTTAAGCAAAAAAAGTAGAAAAACTCTTTTGCGGCTGTCAACATAGCACATGATATTGCAAATGAATTGAAGTGTCTTAGAGAAAAAAACAAATATGAATTTCACTAGTTCTATATTTTTGCGCAAAAAAACGGCCAAAGCCGAAGATTTTATTTTGGAAACACCACGCCTTACTTCAAGACAGACCAATCGATGCAATATTGCTGCTGAACAGATGAAGAATATTTTAGAGTAGAGATTTTTATTCCATTTCTTGATAACTTTATTGTCACTCTCGAAGCAAGATTTACAGCCCACAAATCGATTATTGATGAATTTCAGTGTTTAATTTCTTCTGATCCAACTAGTGGATCAACTCCTCAACAAATTAAAGTATTCAAGTTTTGGGAAAATTTTACGAAAATGATTTAACAAAATTCTTGGGAGAACTAGTGCCTGAACTGATATTATGGTACAGGAAGCTTTTTCGGTTGAACGCAGCAGAAAGACCAACTAATGCGTTGAGCAGCATCAAGGAATGCAGTTCCGATGCTTTTCCGCACATATATTTACATTGATGACCATTTTGTTAACTCTTCCAGTGATAACATGCACTAGTGAACATTTGTTTTCCATATTACGCAGACGAAAAACGTGCTTACGAAACACAAGTGGTACCACTCGAATGAATGGACTTGCATCACTAAACATTTATAGGAGCCACACGCCTTGCACTGGTGACGTAATTAACAAATTAAGTGAAAAAACAGGCGTTTGAATATAAGCCTTTAAAAAAACTTTCAATATTTGTTAAGTAATGAGGTTATTTTTTTGTTCGTTTGATTTTTCACCTATTGTTCTCATCATTTACACGAGTTGCTTTTATTTTGGAAAGTTTCTTATCATAATTGAATTACCTGCACATGCCTTTTCAATAGTTAGTTTTACGGTTTGGTAAAAAAAAATTCATGTTACTGCAAGACGGTCTTAAAACCAAAATACTTTATTTTTGAATGTAGGCTTAATTTTGAAAGTTTTTGCCCATTACCAGGACCACTTAGAGCAGGGTTTCCCAAACTTTTAGTTGATCGGTACCCTTTGAACACTGTAGCAGGTTTGCATCTACCCCCCAAATGTTGTGACGTTTCTCTAAAACAGGGTGGTCCAACTTCTTCACTCTTGCGGGCCACTTTTCGAAATCGTTCGAGTTTGTGGGCCTCAGCCGGGTAGATATTGTTTCAAATCATGGTGTCCTCTAAAAAAAAGGTCTTCACTTTGAATTAGAAAATTTTCCCAATTCATGCCGAAAATCAAGGTGATCTCTAAAAAATGAAAACTCTTCCCTTTTCAGCAGCCACAAATTTTCCCCATTCAAACCCAAAATCACGGTGATCTGTAAAAAAGTCTTCCCTCTCAATTGTCCTGTTTGACGTAATTATAATCGACCGGATTCGAAAATTCTAGACATTTGAGTCCATTATTTCTTCCGGACACGGAATTCAACTTAAATAAGGATATTCTCTCTGATAATGTACCTTTTGAGAAACCTAAATGTGCCCCAGTTTGGGAACCCCTAACTTAGAGCAATCGTGTTTTCGGCTCCAAAACCCCCCCTTCACAAATTTCTGCGTACACCACTGTCCTGTGACAATGGATAGTGACAAAATTTCTTCTAAGCCAATTAAGTGTATTAGGAAACAGCTTACACATAACCGAATAGAAAAAGAGGAGGGAGAGCTAACATTGTGTTGTTTCGTGTTGGAGCAAGTTTTTACAAAACAACTTCCTTTATTTTTTAAAAATTTTATATTTCTTTAACTTATTTGACTATAAGTGTCCGGGACCGACAAAAAACTGTAT